>CM076987.1:41602082-41632082 GCA_039105355.1 Benthosema pterotum
ACCTGGGCTAATTAAGATGATGAATTTTAACTCTTGAGAGTGTAAAAATGAAACCAAATGGACCCGCAAGGGTCCATTTGGTTTCATTTTTACGTTCTCAAGAGTTACATCTGGTTAACCAACTTAACTGGGGACCACCTGGAACCTGGGGGGCAAGTGACCATGACCTGAGGGCAAGTAGAACCTGACTTGCACTTGCCCGATGGGCAAGTGCCTCGGAGACCTTAGTGTCAAACCATTGGGCATTCGCCCGTTTTGAAGCCACTTTTTAGGCAAACTCAATTCCTCCGTTTTGGAACTTCCGGTTCCGGAAAACAACCGCGAATTGTAAGGGGCAGGTGAGCGAGGTGGGACTACACTCAAAAGCCCAAGAAGCATAGTCTCGATTTTCAAATGAAATGGCCAATAAACTTACAAAAACACATATTTTGGCTATTCGCTGTAAAAACATTTAAAGGCATAAAGCAGTGGTTTTCAACATTTTTCATACCAGGGCCCACTATTTATTCAGAATTTGATTTGACATTTTAGCCCCCACAGACCCCAAACTAAAGATTTATTTTGCTTTTTTTTGTCACAATACCAGGCTGGAAAAAGTTACATCTGGTTAACCAACTTTCCATCATTTAGCCTGGGGACCACCTGGAATCCTCTCAGGGACCACTGGTGGTCCCCGGACCACCTCTTGAAAACCCCCCTGGCATAAAGCATTCATGACCCTTTCTACATTCTAGGTTAACCCCAGTTGTAATCGACGGAGTGGTGACAGTGGTCATCGTTCTGCAGCGGGCAAAAGATAGGGAAAGATAGTGGAGCCCACTATAGGCCGTTAATGGGAGCTGCAGGGATTTCGGCGCTTAACTCTTTGCCTCAATTTAAAAAGGCCGCCTTGTTACTTACTACACACCCGTGTATACAGTATATATATATATATTTCTAGTTACACAGAGAAATGAAGGTAAGCTTAGCAGGTATATAGCTTTTAATGGGACCACTGGAAGCCGTTCTGCTGGGTTACCATGGCAACACCACATATGTAGAACAGGGAGCTTTTTTTAACACACACACACACACACACACACACACACACACACACACACACACACACACACACACACACACGCACGCACGCACGCACGCACGAACACACATACTGAATGGCTGTCTCAGGAATCCCTGCTATTGCAGTTTCTATGACAACCACTCACAACTCCGTAGCCTCTCTGTCTCTCCCTCTCTATCATTGTCGCTCCCTCCATCAACATGCGTTCGTTTTTTTTTCCCCGGTCGTCTCTACATCTCTTTCATCTCTCTCTCACGTCTCATTCCGTCTCTCCACCTCTCTCTCTCTCTCATCTCTCATCTCTGTCTCATCTCCGTCTCACAACAAGCCGGAGTTAAGTGCTTAACCATTAGTCATTATAAAAGGTGTTGTATGTGGACGACGGGGGAGGCGATATACAAAATGGTCCTTTTGGAGTAGTTGAGTAGCCGCTTATTTGTTCTAAAAGGTCGGCTTTTCGACATACAGTACGTAAAGCCTGGGGGACGCGTCTAGCTGATGTCATTTCTTTTTTATTCTAGCTTAGGCTCTATTCAAAAATAGCACGTGCCGGCTGCAGCGCTGCAACCTTGTTCACCTGCTATTTTTTGAACGTCTTTGAAGAAAAAAGTGTCACGAGGAGCGATTCAGAACACGTTTGTATATGTCTTATTGGGTGTCCAGTACACTACACTGTCCAGCCTCGAGTGTTGAAGTTTCACTCATTCCTTTAAGCTGAGCTTCCAACCCCAGCACCTCTAGGGGCGGCAGGGGCTCAGGGGTAGAGTCACCGGATGGTAACCACAAGGTTGCCGGTTCGATCCCGGGTTCCCACAGAGTTAGTGTCCAAGTGTCCTTGAGCAAGACACCGAACCCCTAATTGCTCCTGATGTGCTAGTAGGTACCTTGCATGGTTTCCACTGCCATCAGTGTATGAATGTGTGTGTGAATGGGTGAATGTGATGCACAAGCTATGTAAAGTGCCGCTATATAAATGCATCAAGGATGAACCACGCCATTGTGTTTTACAGCAGTGGTTTTCAACGTTTTTTGATACCAGGGACGATTTATTCAGAATTTGAGCCACCGACCACCAATTGATGGCAATTTAGCCCCACAGACCCCCAAACTTAAAGAATTATTTTTTTTTTTGTCCACACTACCACTGGATTTGGGAGAAAACAAAACAGTCCAACATACAGATCAAAATGACCATTAAATCGTCTACATTCTCTAGTTGTGTAGACTTGGGCTAATTCAGATGGTGAATATTTTAACTCTTAAGAGTGTCTGTCAACATGATTTCAGGTTTCATGTTTACGCTCTCACCTGGTTAACCAACATTCCATCATTTAGCCTTGAGACCACCTGGAACCCTCTCAAGGACCACTGGTGGTCCCCGGACCACCTGTTGAAAACCCCTGTTCTACAGGTTCTGGATTTGTTGGACGGTTTCAAAGAACGGTTCTCAGAATCTAATTTAACCTCTGCTCAGGAGATGGTGCTATACTGCTGAGAACTCAGAACGCACTTGTTGTTGTGAGCTTGTAGATTGGCTATTTTTATCGCGTTATTATCACTTTCTCAATCTCTATTTTCTCTACAATACAGCATACTGAAAAAAATAAACAAAAAAGGGAAAAGAAAAGAAGACTCCCGAAAACCAAAATGCACGTCATTGTCATTACCCACGACCTCTTCGCCATGCACCAATATGAATCTCCTAGTGTCCAGGGGCGGATGTAACATTTCCCAATTGGGTGGCAGGAGAAAATGGCAGGGGGCGGCCTCATTGCCATGAAGTCACACCAACACTGTGTTTGGTTACAGGAGTTTTATTCGGCAAGTAAAGCATCAATAATAACATCAGTTGTTGTTGAAGTTGCAACAGACACGCAGCATGCATAAAGCTAAAGGTCTGACTCAGAGAGTTTTCTGTTTTCAATGATGAAATGCTGTTGGTTTAGTGACACAGCTGTAGTTAGTTAATAGCAGTTTCACATCATTTTAAATGATAATGATAAGCACTTTAATTTGAAATATCTTGGGTTGTTTTGCATGCCATCATGTTTGGTGGGGCAAACTGGGCATTTAGGGGGGCATTGCCCCCCATGCCCATGCCTATGTTTAGTTTGGTATAATGGTGCCTTCTCTTTTGGTATAATAATCATCGTTTGGTATGTCCACCTTCACCATTCTAGCTCATATCTATTCTCGACTGGAGAGGCTAAACCAGTGCTACTGCCCCCACCATGTACATATCTGCGGAGCATAGAAATATAATTTGTTATTTTCGTTGTTTCGAACGCGATTCTAGGTATTTTGTTGTTTGTTCCAAGAGAAAGCGATGTGGCCTGATGTCAGTTGAGCACTAACCACTTATTCAGTCACCTGTGATACTCTGTTCAGTATAATTATGTTCTCTTCTCTTGTTTTTGTTCGTTGGGGTTTGGCCTCATAGATGGAAAGGTGTCCATTTCTTACTTTATTTTTAAATTTTCGAGACTAGTATGTAGTCTCAATTTTCAAATAAATACTCAACATTTTGGGCCCTATTTTGATTGTCTTAAGTACCAGGTCTTAAGTCTGAAGTCAAAGCTTTGCCACACATCCAGTTTTGACTTAAGACCTTCTACTTAAGACAATCAAAATAGGGCCCTTTAGCATGTGGCCCTTAATCAGACTTTGAGTTGCCCCTGAGCCATCTAAAGTTGAGTGGTACTAAACAAATAGATTTAATTAATGTGGGGGACAAAAACAATCCGACGCCAAGCAGCACACACCAGCGGAACACCAGGGGTGGCCAACCGGTCACAGACTAAGAGCCACGTTTTTCATTGTGTTACTGCAAAGAGCCACATCAAAGAGGATTCCAGGTGGTCCCCAGGCTAAATGATGGAAAGTTGGTTAGCCAGATGTAACTCTTTGAGAGCGTAAACATGAAACCAAATGGACCCTTGCGGGTCCATTTGGTTTCATGTTTACACTCTCAAGAGTTAAAATATTCATCATGTGAATTAGCCCAAGTCTACACAACTAGAGAATGTAGAAGATTAATGGTCATTTTGATCTGTATGTTTCTCTGAAATCCAGCCTGGAATTGTTGACAAAAGTAAAACAAAATCTTTAGCTTTGGGGTCTGTGGAGCTAAAATGTCATCAAATGGTAGTCCATGGCTCAAATTCTGAATAAATGGTGGGCCCTGGTATAAAAAAAAAAGGTTTTTGATGGTTTCATGTGGAAGCCCCTTAAGAGCCACATGTAACCAGCTGAAGAGCCGCATGCGGCTCGCGAGCCGCGGGGTTGGCCACCCCTGCACCAGCGGAACACCATGATTCTCTCTAAATCCGGATCATCAGCTTTAGATCAGGACACCGCATCAGGAAAGCCTGCTGATGTGAGATTACCGTGTATACCTTCAAAGCAGTCGTCCTCTGTCAGGTTTTAGTGATATGTTAGCCACCTGAATTGTTTTAGTTTAGGTTTAATCTAAATATCACACGATTGCTAGTGTACTAAATCAGTTGATGTTGTCGACTTTCTTTGTGACTTGATGTCATTGCGATCTACAAGCTTGCGACACCATTGCAGCGCGGCACATTGTGAGCTTGTAGAGCTACTATTTTCACTAATACTTTAGTTGTGTTAATTGATGAAATTGTCAGTATAATTAGCCATGTTTTAATTGTCATGACTTGGATTTGTCAACGGAGAAAGGCAGTCAATATTTTTCTTCATCTTCTTCCAAATTGCTTAGAAACGCCATGATTGTAACCATCAAGTCCACCGAGAGAGAGAGAGAGAGTGTGTGTGTGTGTGTGTGTGTGTGTGTGTGTGTGTGTGTGGTGTGTGTGTGTGTGTGTGTGTGTGTGTGTGTTGTGTGTGTTGTGTGCAGGGGTCGACATTATAATTGGCCCGATGGCCCGAAACAGGTTTGAAAACACGTGCGGACCACCAGATGGCGCCCTATACTGGCCCGATGGGGCCAGTGGTAAAATGCCCTCGTTGGCACCCGCACCTTTGCTGTACAAACTGTTGGTGCGCCCGCACCTTTGTTGTACAAACTTTTGTTGTATGGTCGCCATGACAACCTGTATTAGTCTTTGATCTTGGGTCAAAAAAGGTTGGGCACCCCTGATATCCATATTGTATTATTATTTTTATTTCACAATATGTTGGTAATGTTTTGTAATTGTTTAAGTTTTATTTATATTTTGTTTATTAGCACAAAAATATTTTAGGCATTCTGCATTGTATATGGGTCAGCTTGCTGAACGGTCTACTGGTTTTGACCCCCATGAAAAGAGTGCTGTTAAATTAATAAATGGTGGTCTTTTTTGCAGACTATGGGGATCGATTACCTGGGCCAGTGGTTACAGTTGTGGGGCCAGTGATTCTTAAAAGCCACTGGCCCGAAGGGCCAGTGGCAAATTTTCCCTTAATATCTACCCCTGGTGTGGTTGTGTGTGTGTGTGTGTGTGTGTGTGTGTGTGTGTGTGTTGTGTGTGTGTGTGTGTGTGTGTGTGTGTGTGTGTGTGTGTGTGTTTGCATTAATTGCCCAGTCTGACTGCAGTCATCCAGATGACAGTTTTCCTTCCAAGCTACTGGGGCTTCTTGTGTGTGTGCTTGCCATATCTGATTATTATAAGCAACATTTGACTCGTTTTTCTTTTTTTTTCCTGAAAAGTCACTTGCAAATAGTTCTTTGTTGATGTTTTCTGGGGCTTGTGTCTAAAGCATACCTGGGCATTATGCGGCCCAGGGGCCAAGTGCGGTCCTTTGGCTGACTCTGACCAGCCTGTGAAAGGGTACTGTGGTCCTTGAGAGAGTTCCAGTTAAATATGGAAAGTTGGTTAACCAGATGTAACTCTTTGAGAGCGTAAACATGAAAACCAAATGGACCCTTGCGTTCCATTTGGTTTCATGTTTACGCTCTCAAGAGTTAAAATATTCATCATCTGCATTAGCCAGAGAATGTAAAAGAATGGTCAAAGAATGATCTATGTTTGCCTGTTTTGTTTGCGAAATCCAGCCTGGAATTGTGAACAAAAGAATTTTTTTAGTCTGTGGGGCTAAAATGTCATCAAATGGTGGTCCTCTGTGGCTCAAATACTGAATAAATAGAGGTCCCTGGTGTCCAAATGGTTACTCTTACTTTTATCTTGAAAATTAGATTAATATTACGCAGACTTTAGTTCAGCCTTTAGTCTTGGCTCCTCCACAATATTTTATGGATCTCATTTGGCTTCTTGGGAGAAATAATTGCCAGCCCTGGTCTAAAAGTGTACATGTAGAACCTTCCTAATGTCGTTTGAAGCAGTGGTTCCCCACATGTCTTCACAATAAAACAACTCCAGATTAACTCATCCATCGAAAATGATTTTTTGCCGTCTTTATTCAAATGTTGAGTAAATTATTCCAAATATTTCAAACTATTCTCAATGTAAATTACTCATCATTGTGAGCTGGCCACTTGTTTCTCTCGCAAATCTGGCAACACAGCGTCTCTAGAGCCATTCAGCGAAACAGTTCTTTCATACGTCCAATGTTGACACAAGACAACAGTCCGTTGTCCAGTTGTGAGCCTGCTATAACACATCACCATATTGACAAACATTTGAAACTGCACCTGCAGACCTACCTTTGCTACTTGGCACTATAACGGTATCTCTCATTCACTCAGCCCAGCTTCGGGTTCAATTTGTCGTCCGTGGAGTCAACTAAACACTGGTGGTTTGGAGGCCAAAGTCTTTGCGTTTGTTCGGCATACGTTCCTGCAAATCTGGCAAAACAAGATAACAGGAATAAATGTAAGCAGATGTAGGTCTGCAGCTGCAGTTCAATGTTTGGCAATATGGCAATGCGTATAGCAGGCTCACAACAGGACTGTTCTCTTGTGCTCAGATTTGTGGCATTTTTGTTCAAAAACGAATGGCTCTAGACCAGTGGTTTTCAACCAGTGGTCCGGGGACCACCAGTGGTCCTTGAGAGAGGTCCAGGTGGTCCCCAGCTAGGTTGGTTAACCAAATGTAACTCTTGAGAATGTAAAAATGTGTAAACATTTTTTTTTTTTAATATTCATCATCTGAATTAGCCCAGGTCTACACAACTAGTCATTTTGATATGTACTGTATATGTTCACCCATTTTGTTTCCCAAAACCATATAGTGGACAAAAGCAAAAGAAAGTTTTTCGGCCTGTGGGGCTAAAATGTCCTCAGATGGTGGTCCGTGGCTCAAATACTGAATAAATAGTGGGCTCTGGTATGAAAAAGGTTGAAAACCCCTGCTATAGAGAGACTGTCTACCAATTCATGCACATAATATTTGGACAAAATCTGTAGGCGCTGCTCCTTCTGGTGGCACTATAACAGGCCTATATGAAAAAAAAAATAATAATAAACGGACGGACAGAGTGCAAAAAAACATAACTCCTGCCACGCCTTCAGCTGGAGGGAAACAATGAAATGGCCAGTAGTAGTGGTGCGATGGGGTTAAGTGTTCAACGTTTGACCCCTGATCTTCCTAAATGTAACAGGCTGCTATGGAGACTGACACAGAAAATAGAACCTTGACACACTCTAGGGAGTGGATTCTGTCAGAACAACGTGTGTGTGTGTGCGTGCGTGCGTACATGTGTATGTGCGTGCGCTTTGTTCAGAGTGAAAAACAGGATATGATGCAATATCCAGGAGGCGAATTGAATTCCGAAAGGAGGAGACTTAATACTATTTTACTCCTTGTCTCGTCACCCCCCCCCCCCCCCCCCCCCCCCCCCCCCCCCCCCCCCGCTGCTGCTCCTCTTCTTATCTCTTGTTTCTATCATAGAGTTAAAAAATAATAGAGCGGGAAACCAGCAGGAGTTAGTTGCACACCCAGCAATGCCCCCCTAAATGCCCAGCCTGCCCCACCAAACACGATGGCATGCAAAACAACCCAAGATATTTCAATGCCTACTATAAGTATTTGAACCTCTACTACTGCTACTAACTAACTACAGTTGTGTCACCACTAAACCAACAGCATTTCATCATTGAAAACAGAAAACTCTCTGAGTCAGACCTTTAGCTTTATGCACGCTGCGTGTCTGTTGCAACTTCAGCAACAACTAATGCTATTATTGATGCTTTACTTGACTAATAAAAGTCCTGTAACCGAAAATGGTATGGGTGCGGCCGCCCCCATACCATTTTCACCTACCCCCCCCCCCCCCCCTTTGGGAAATGTTATATCCGCCCCTGGATGCGACCCCCTATAGTCTCTCATGCATGCGCAGTAGAGTCTGTGGGTAAGCTTCCACGTATAAGCTCAGTTTCACATCACTCCTCCTGTGTGAAACCCTGTTGTGCTATCGCACCAGATGAACCAATTCTCACTCAATTCTCACTCATGTTGTGTTGTGGCCCCAGCCGTATGACGCTGCAGTAGAGGCTACCTGTGACTGGCCGGCCGTGTCCAATGAAGCTATAGCTTCGGTTCTCAGCTCGCCAGGGCTGGGCTTGCTTTCTATATCTGGTTACTTCCGTCGCTTCCCCCCTCTTCCGTGATCTTTCTAATGACTATCACACAGGATCAACTGATCTAGGATCTGATCCTTACTGATCCCTCCCTAGCTAAGGCCTGGCTTGTCCCACTTGGACACTCCCACTTTACACATTAAATACTGGTTCATTTTTGGAAGCAGACTTTCGAAATCTCTTCTAAATAGTGTTGCCAACTGGCAAAATCCAAAATGCACTAGGGGCACTTCCAAAATGCACTAGAATGCGCTAGAGCAGTGTGTTTTCAACCATTTTCATACCAGGGCCCACTGTTTATTCTGCATTTTAGCCACGGAGGACCATCGTTTGATGTTGAGTTTAGTCTCTCTGACTAATTTAGGAGAAATAACTGACGGAATGTTGGTCAAAATAGCAATTCTTCTGCATTTTGAAAATGTGTAGATTCTTGAAAATTACGTAATTCAGATGTTTAAATATGATTTTAAACATGAAGTGTCAAATGAAACCAAACGGACCCTTCCGGGTCCGTTTGGTTTCATTTCACACTCTCAAGAGTTACAGATCTAAAAAGGGCCCATTTGGTTACCAATGGCCCTTTCTAGGAAGGAAGGAGGACTCTATCATAGGAGGAAAAATGAAAAAAAGTGAGGAATAATGAAAAACGAGGGTTTTATCTCTGGCACTTGTCCACCAATTTTGCCCCAACTCACCAGCAAAAAAGCACTAGATTTTCCGCCAGGAGTTTTTCACTAATTTTGGCGCTAGAGGGGGTCTGAAAAAAAGCTAAATATAGTGATGAATCTGCCAAGTTAGCAACACTGCTTCTAAATTTGCCAACAAGGCATGCCATATGTCCTAAAACGAATAACTTAATTTGTGTTGTATATTTTCTCTTATATACTTCATTTATTTTAATGTGCAAATCATGGGCAAATTGTTTAATTTAGCCGGTACTTTTATTTTGAGGGGCTTGGTTTTATTTTCGATGCCTTATCCTATAGGTCACTAGACACTGTCTGTGCAGCTGCTGCTGCATTTCTGTTTGGCATACAAGCTGCTCCAGACATAGAATTTAAGTCAGTGGTCCCCAAACTTTTTCTTTTCGAGGAAGAGATATGCCAGGGCCCACGCCACTCAACCACCAGCCTATGCTAGAGATTTTTACATCTCTAGCAGTGACTCTAAACCGGTTTAATCTCAATGATTCTCAGTTTGACAAGCATCATGCTATGAGCCCCCTTTTAGTGGCTGTGCGACTCCAATTTATATCCACACTGCTATCTGCTTATATTCAGTTGTTTTCACACATAGCCTATAGGCTATTCACAGCCTATATGCATGCACCACGCAATACGCAATTCACAGGATACATCTATCATTCAGTATGTCATTGAAAATAAATATGGTCTCGATGGGCTAACGTTCACGATCAGCAATACAAATATTTTACAAATGGCACCTGCATTTTAGAATAAAACAGAGCAGACGGTGCATGGTTAGTTGCAGTAACCATGGTTGCGTAGTCGCCATCATCTAGTAGAAGAGTTGCGACATTGAGGGGTCAAAAACAAGATCCCGAACACTGTCTTCGCTTATAGAGCGGCAGTTAATTCATTCATTATTCCGCAGAGTTACTGTAGATGCCAGCTAAATGGAGTCGCTGCCCTCGCATCCACACAAATTACATGCTGCATATAGGGCCTATTTCTATAATCATTCAAATGAGAGCCTGTGGGAGTCTGCAAGATTGTCACCATTCACCACCCGGGTTGTAAAAACTAGAAAGAAAAGCATAGTGTTGGTTCTGCATCGTCCTGTTAGAGCAGTGGTTTCCAACCAGTGGTCCGGGGACCACCAGTGGTCCTTGAGAGAGTTCCAGGTGGTCCCCAGCTAAATGGTGGAAAGTTGGTTAGCCAGATGCAACTCTTTGAGAGTGTGAAAATGAAACCAAATGGACCCTTGCGGGTCCATTTGGTTTCATTTTTACACTCTCAAGAGTTAAAATATTCATCATGTGAATTATCCCCAAGTCTACATAACTAGAGAATGTAGAAGATTAATGGTAATTTTGTATTTGTAGGTTTTACTGTTTTGTTTCCTAGATCCAGCCTGGAATTGTGGACAAAAGCAAAAGAAATCTTTAGTTTTGGGGTCTGTAGGGCTAAAAAATGTCCTCAAATGATGGTCCTCCGTGGCTCAAATGCTGAGTAAATAGTGGGCCATGGTGTCAGAAAGCTTGAAAACCCACGTGTTAGAGCTCCACCCACGTCCCACAGAGCATTGTAGCTAAGCTCCATAGCTTAACTACATTTTCCAGTAACTTGTAGTGTAGTTACTACATTTGTTCTCGGAATAGCTTGTAGTGAAGCTACACTACTTGTTTCATGTAACAAGGATTGTAGCTTACTACATTTTCCCACACACATTTTCGAATTCTGCCCATTTTTAATGAGTAGAAAACCTCTAATATACATCCCAAAACTATATACATCCAAGGTTTAAACCCACCCCTTGATTATTATTATTTTTTTTATATGTATATATTATTTTATTATTATGATAATTATTTAGAAAGTTGTACATTCAATTGAGATATACTACATCAAGCTACTTTTGTCGTGTGGCTTGTAGTGTAGCTTTCTACAATTTTCTGGGGACAGCTTGTAGTGTAGCTTAGCTACATTTTTTCGAGAGTAACAAGTAGTGTAGCTTACTACATTTTCCCAGTAACTTGCCCATCATTGCCTCTGCGTGACACCAACAAGAGAATTATTGTGTAGTACCTGTGTCCAATTCCTATACCTCTGGTTCTCTTTCCCCCCGGATGAGGCAGTTGGCCATGAGGCAGGTACATGCAAACTCATTCATTATCCTGCCATTTTTGTTGACCTTTGGTGATGGTGATTGAGAGAGCCAGCATGACAGAATCTTCACTCTGCTAGCGTCTGCTTTGTAAAGGTCCCAGGCTGCCATGTAGCTCGGCCCTGCTTTCCTGCTGATGTGAATGGGGACATGTGCTCTCTATTCAAGATGCCTGTGGACATGGTGTTAATCCCAACCAGGGCCGGATTTAGAGCGGGGCAGGGGTGGACAGAGCCCACCCAAACGTGCATCCTGCCCATCCAATGAATATATCATTGGTTTTCAACCAGTGGTCTGGGGACCACTAGTCCTTGAGAGAGTTCCAGGTGGTTCCCAGCTAAATGGTGGAAAGTTGGTTAACCAGATGTAACTCTGTGAGAGCGTAAAAATGAAACCAAATACACTCTCAAGAGTTAAAATATTCATCATGAGAATTAGCCCAAGTCTACACAGCTAGAGAATGTAGAAGATTAACAGCCATTTCGATCTGTATGTTTGACTGTTTTTTTACTCCCAAATCCAGCCTGGAATTGTGGACAAAAGCAAAAACAAATCTTTAGTTTTGGGGTTCTGTGTGGCTCAAATGTTGGTCCGTGGCTCAAATCCCGAATAAATTGTGGGCCCTGGTGTCAAAAAGGTTGAAAACCACTGCTTCATATAAAATACTTGTTGCCCACCCTGCCATTCTTCCAGCCCACCCCAGTAACGCTAGCTAAATCCTGCCCTGATCCCAACCTTTCTATCACCACAGAGTGGCTGGCAGCTACCACACAGTGCTTGGTGTAGCTGCTCCAAATCAACATACAATACGTCTTTCTTGGTGGTGAACACGCCATAAGCGTGTTTGACGTCACTGACAAAATCCTTGGTATCTACTAGTTTCAATCCACTAGTCAATTTTCTCTGCTGTTTCTCGTGTGCCGCGGTGGGACCTGCAGTGCTCCGTTGTTCTCCAACCCACTTTCCCCCGTTTTAATTAACGCCGTCCTGCTCTAACCCATGGGTTTTCAACCTTTTTCATACTAGGGCCCACTATTTATTCAGCATTTGAGCCACGAAAGACCACCATTTGAGGACATTTTAGCCCCACAGACCACAATTCCAGGCTGGATTTTGGCAAACAATAGAACAAAAAAAAATCTACATTCTCTCGTTGTGTAGACTTCTACAGTGTATTTCTAGATGATGAATATGCTAACTCTTAAGAGTGTAAAAATGAAACCAAATGGCCCCACAAGGGTCCATTTGGTTTCATTTTTACGCTCTCAAAGAGTTACATCTGGTTAACCAGCTTTCCATCATTTAGCCTGGGGACCACCTGGAATCCTCTCAAGGACCACTGGTGGTCCCCAGACCACTGGTTGAAAACCACTGCTCTAACTCTAACCTTTCTCGAACCTAACGTTTGACAATTATCAGGCCACATACATAAGTGATAACATAGTTGTGCCAAATGGAATTGAATGGAGCCTGATTGACCATTGATGGGCTATGGGGAGTGGGAACCTGTGTGTGTGTGTGTGTGTGTGTGTGTGTGTGTGTGTGTGTGTGTGTGTGTGTGTGTGTGTGTGTGTGTGTGTGTGTGTGTGTGTGTGTGTGTGTGTGTGTGTATGTGTGTGTGTGTGTGTGGTAACACATGGCATACTATACTGTACTATATTACACTGTAATAAGATTTTATTATTATTGTTATTATTTATTTATTTATTTATTTTTTGCCTGTCACGGACCACTGCAGTTTAGACTGGATTATTAGCCAGGCTACCGGCTGACATGCATCAACAACCCAGAAAAAAAAGCAGGAGTCTGTTCTATTTACATAGTGACAAAGCATAACAATAGTTCTAACACGTTTCATATAGAGCAGATTAAGATCGGACTCCTTAATTTACACAGACAGACGCCACAATTCTCCCACGAACAAGCACAAAAACTCACCCTTTAATGTTGAGGAAGAGGGGGGGAGGGCTCTAACTGAATCTGGCTGTAGGTGGGTGGCCATCTGTCTCCACTGGTTGGAGAGAAAGGCAAGTAGCACTGAGATACCAAGACTACCATTTGGTAAAGAAAAAAAAGAGTATGCACACCATTTAGTAGCTCCCATGCATTTTAATTAAGAATAAATAATAATAATAATAATCTTCAATCATACTGCTTGGGAACTTCTGAACGATGTGCAAACTTTTTTTTTTTTTTCTTTTTTAATTATATTTTTTATCCCACGATTTTGTAACCCCGTTTTTCAACTAGTACCAATTCCTAATGTGATCCTCCACCAACCTGCGGAGGCAGCGGACTGGCTTCATGCTTCCTTCAATGCATGAGGAGTCCAAGCTGCCTTCTTTTCACCTGACAGGGGGGGAGTTTCCCTGGTTGGACGTACCGCGTGGAAGGAACACGTTATTCCAACCAGTTCCTGTCCCCTCCATCAGGCGCCCCGGCTACAAGCTCAGAGCTTGTAGGTCTGATATTTTTCAATAACTAAAGTAATGCCAATCAAGCAATGCTAAGAATGCTAACTAATGCTAAAGTAATGCTTATAGCATTATCACCCAAAAGCCTGTGAAATGAAGAGAATGTACTGTTTGCGTCTGTTTCAGCTCCATGCCTCTGAGTCCAGCTGCTGACACCAAGCATGATCGCCCACGGCAACAGGCCGTTGTTTCTAACGGCAACCAGACAGGTTCAGCGACTGACGAGGGCGAGGACACCAACGGCAACACCACCGTGGTCCGCATCGGAATCCCTGACCTGCAGCAGACGGTATGCAGCGCAGCACGCCGCGCAGCACATGGGTTATTGTCACATACGGACCAGGGTTATAATAGTTAACTAAAACAAACTAAAAAAACAAAAACTAAAATTCAAAAAACATTTGAGTTGACCGAAACTAATAAAAACTAAAAAATGAATGCAAAAAAATGATAACTAAACTAAAACTGTAATGTGGGTTCAGAAAACTAACTAAAACTAACTGAAATTATACCCAAAATACCCTTAGTTTTAGTTTTTATAAAGCTTTTAAATCTAAAATGTGTTGGTGACCAGCATGAGGAGGAGATGCTTCTAGATCTTCTATCCACTACTGAGTTCCATAAACACTGGGGGGAAAAATTGTGTTCTTGTGGGAGAGTGGAATCATCCAATCTACTAAGAAACTCAAAGCAAGGGTAGAATATCAACCGTTTCCTACTTTGGCACATTTTTTTTTTTTTTTTTACAGAAAATAAATTACAACTAAAACTATAACTAAAGTAAAACTAAATATTTTCACCAAAATAAAAATGAAATAAAAACTAGCAAACTAGCAACTAGCATGTCTAAAATGAAAAATCCATAACTATAATAACCGTGATATGGACAGGGTCGGACTGGCTATAGGGTGTACCAGGAGCTCTCCCGTTGGGCTGCGGCCATAGGGGGGCGCTATGTGGTGCTTAAAAAAAGTTCCCCCCCTTTTTGGCAGACCTGTACTCTAGCTGTACCAGTGAGTAACAAATCAACCCTCTTCTATCTTGGATCCTTGGGTCATTCTTGTGAGCAACAAAGGGCTGTGTAGCAGGTGTCTGTTAGGTGTATATCAGTGGTTTTCAACCTTTTTCATACCAGGATCCTCTATTTATTCAGCATTTGAGCCACAGAGGACCAACATTCTGTGACATTTTAGCCCCACAGACCCCAAAACCCAAAGATTTCTTCTGTTTTATGTACACTTACAGGATGGATTTCAGAAACATAACAGGCAAACCTAGATTGTTGTGTGGATTTGGGATAATTCAGATGAATATTTTAACTCTTGAGAGTGTAAAAATGAAACCAAATGGACCCACAAGGGTCATTTGGTTTCATTTAAAACATCATTCATTTAAAACATCATCATCATTTAAAAAAAAAAAAAAAATGACCGGGCCGAATTTTTGTCCCAATCCAGCCCTGCATATGGACGCATGATCACATATAATGCAAATTAGCTCATTTTTTTTTCACAGACCCCAACAACGCCCCCCCAGTTTGATTTGATCTTTGAGACCCAAATTTACACTGTAAAATCCAAATCCTTCTTTTATGTACAAATGGAAGGCACCATATACACTACACAGTTTCTATTTCTATTTCTCTGTTTTTCTCTTGCTCCATCACTCCCTTTTCCCCAACCCTTCCTCCCTATATGATTCTCTCTCTCTCTCTCTCTCTCTCTCTCTCTCTCTCTCTCTCTCTCTCTCTCTCTCTCTCTCTCTCTCTCGCTTTCTCTGCCTCTCTCTCTTTCTCTGTCTCTGTCTATCTCTCTGTCTCTGCCTCTCTCTCTGCCTAGCCCTCTCTCTCTCTCTCTCTCTCTCTCTCTCTCTCTCTCTCTCTCTCTCTCTCTCTCTCTCTCTCTCTCTCTCTCTCTCTCAGACATTATTTTGATACTGCTATACACGAATAATAATAACTAGAAAACCGTGTAGCCTCTTCCGAACTGAAAGCTGCCTCCCCATTTAAGCAGACATTTCACTTTTCGAAAAAACTACTTGAATTCTTTTGATGTTTTCATCTACAGCTAAAATGAACATCAAGTATCTAAACAACTGAATCAAGTAATGCAAAAACTGTCTGGGGTGTTCACATGAGCTGGAGTAAGTGATATAATAATGTTGTTGTTGAAAGATTGCTAATCGAAATGCTTTCAGACTTTGAATTGGTGCACAGAAAACCACTTGACATTTTTGCCAGCACCGACATTCTTCACTGCCTCTCCAGGGGCGGATATAACATGTCTCATTTGGGGGGGGGCAGAGAACATGTTGGAGGGGCAAGAGAAAACGGTATGGGTGCGGCTTCATCAGCCGTGGGCCGTGGCGCTTCGTGCCACGGGCGATGAAGCCGCACCCATACCATTTTCGGTTTTATTAGTCAAGTAAAATATCGAAAATAACATCAGTTGTTGTTGAAGTTGCAACAGACACGCAGCATGCATAAAGCTAAAGGTCTGACTCAGAGAGTTTTCTGTTTTCAATGATGAAATGCTGTTGGTTTAGTGGTGACACAACTGTAGTTAGTTAGTAGCAGTAGTAGTAGTGTTTCAAATCATTTTAAAGGTAGGGGAAGTGATTTCACTTTTGTCAGATATCACCCCAAAACATTTTTTTCTGTTAAAATGCTCTATTATAAGGTGTGCAGACCATATATGGAGTTTCCCCCTCCCCCACGTTAGCAGAGGAGCTAATAAAAGTTCCGCAGGTGGAGGGTGAATTCTCCTCCAATCAGGATCGAGCAGCAGGTTCACATAGTGTAGCTACTCTTGGAGGCCCCTAGTGCACCAGGCTGGTACTACACCATGAATTTCAAATCACTTACCCTACCTTTAAATAGAAGCACTTTAATTTGAAATATCTTGGGTTGTTTTGCATGGCATCGTGTTTGGGGGGGGGGGGGGGGGGGGGGCAGACTGGGTATATTTAGGGAGGCATTGCCCCCCCATGCCCATGCCTAGATCCGCCCCTGTGCCTCTCTCATTTTCTCTGTCTCTCTGCCCCTCTCTCCCTCCATCCATCCTCCTCAGAAGTGTCTTCGACTGGACCCGGAGCTTCCGGTGTGGACCAGCAAGCAGAAGGTCCTGGTGACGCTGACCCAGGCTCTGTCGGACGTGCTGAACTACGGCCTGTTCCAGCCGGCGTTCAACGGCAGAGCCGGCAAGTTCCTGGACGAGGAGCGCCTCCTCAAGGAGTATCCTCTCCCCCCGATCACACCCATACCTTATCTGGAGGTACATGTATACCTCTACTTTTATCTAACGCAGGGGTTTTCAACCTTTTTGATAACCAGGGCCCACTATTTATTCACCATTTGAGTCACGGACCACCTTTTCATGACAGTTTTACCCCTCAGACCCCAAAAACTAAAGATTTCTTTATTTTTTTGTCCACAATTCCAGGCAAAACAGTCACATATCCATCTAAACCAGGGGTTTTCAACAGGTGGTCCATGGACCACCAGTGGTCCCTGAGAGGGTTCCAGGTGGTCCCCAGCTAAGTTGGTTAACCAGATGTAACTCTAGTAAACCAAGTTGGTTAACCAGATGTAAAACCCGAATTAGCCCAAGTCTACACAAGATAGACAAAAGCAAAAATAAATCTTTAGTTTTGGGGTCTGTGGGGGTAAAATGTCCTCAAATGGTGGTCCGTGGCTCAAATACTGGATAAATGGTGGGCCCTGGTATCAAAAAGGTTGAAAACCCCTGATCTAAACCCATTGGTTTCATGTTTACACTCTCAAAGAGTTACAACTGGTGCACTGGACATCTCTTAGCCTGGGGACCACCTCGAACTTTCTCAAGGACCACTGGTGGTCCCCGGACCACCTGTTGAAAACCCATGATCTAAAGTCATGTACCGCTTCGGATTCCCTTGCTTTTGCGCCAGCACTGTCTAAAAAACAAGGAAGTGAGTTGACCAAAAAGGAATGCATGCATTTTTGGGGTACCGCGTCGTCTGTTTTCTCGCTCAAATGTTTTCAAAAACATTTTTTTTGAGAGCCATGTTTTTTTGCTGCCATGGCTGTGACTGTTCTGTTGGAAAGTGCAGTAAATTCCGCGGGGCACAGCAGGTGCTCTGAGCGTTTGATTGGGCATTAGGCGCCTGTGGAGCGAGCAGTCATTATCAAGAAATAACACATCCCGTGATTGACCAATCAGAATCAAGCATTCAACCAAGCCATACAGCCACATAAATGCGCTGCTATAAATGCTACTACGTACTACAGTACTATAATTAAGGAAATGTCTGTCTGAATGTCTGAAACAGGCATAAGTCCGTCCTGGCTGCACCAATCGCTCTGAGTTTTCTCACGGGTGTTTCCATAACATTAGGAAGAGACTGACGAAGCCCTTTTTTCAAATTAACACATCCTTGATAAATAATGAATTGGTGCAATAAAGTTCCCCATTCGCTTAACATTGACTGGCCAATGTTTGCTGTGCAAAAGTGTGCATTAAAGCAATCCTTCATCAAAATACTTGCATCTTTGGTGACATCACATTACCCACACAGTGCATCATTTGGTGTTCATATATTCACAACGGGTAAGGTCCTAGTAAGTTCAATTCTAAAAAAAACTTCCTAACTGAAAGCCACCTCCATTTACAGTCACAGTCCCAATCTAATGCTTTCAAACGGCAGAATGCTTTTAAGTACACAGACAATTTGCTGACACCCTGACAGCACAGTGTGTTCTTCCTCTGTACACAGCACTGTGCTGGCCAAATGTCACTAATCTTCTTTGTACCGGCTACAAGATTCTGCTCCCATTTGCTCCAAAAAACATGCCTTCCTTTGGTGTGCTACTTCTTTGATCCAAGAAGCACCAGCCCTCGTCGTTTCAGCAGGGAAACTCCCGGAAGT
Source organism: Benthosema pterotum (assembly GCA_039105355.1). Classification (NCBI taxonomy): domain Eukaryota; kingdom Metazoa; phylum Chordata; class Actinopteri; order Myctophiformes; family Myctophidae; genus Benthosema; species Benthosema pterotum. Next base: position 41,620,867 of record CM076987.1, read on the forward strand.
TTTGGACAAAGTCTTTGTCTATCTGCAGGGGCGTTTTTTGCCATTAGGCAGACTAGGCAGTTGCCTAGGGCGCCATGAGGGGAAGAGGGCGACCACCAGACATGCTTTAAAAGGATACCAGGCTAATAAGCCTAATATGGATAAATATATTATACTTATCCTCTATAAAAGGGGTTTTCAACCAGTGGTCCGGGGACCACCAGTGGTCCCTGAGAAGGTTCCAGGTGGTCCCCAGGCTAAATGATGGAAAATTGTTTATCCAGATGTAACTCTTGAGAATGTAAAAATGAAACCAAATGGACCCTTGCGGGTCCATTTGGTTTCATTTTTACACTCTAATTAAGAAGTGTACACTGTTTTGTTGGCAAAATACAGCCTGGAATTGTGGACAAAACCAAAAGAATTCTTTAGTTTTAAGTCTTTGGGATGACAATGTAATCAAATGGTGGTCCGTGGCTCAAGTGCTGAATAAATGGTGGTCCCTGGAGTCAAAAAGGTTGAAAACCCCTGCTCTATAACTAGAATTGAACATTTAAAACAAATGTTTATTCGTTTAAAAATAGTTCATAATTTTATCCCTTGGGGGCGCCATTTTACAGGAGATCTTTACAGGAAATCTTGCCTTTGGCTCCAAATTGCTTAGAAACGGCATCTGTTATAGGTTTTGGTCTGCTGAAATCTAATCTGCCTTACTGTTCTTTTGTCTTTTAGTTCCGTTACAAGCGGAGAGTTTACACCCAGAGCTATGTAGACGACAAGCAGCTAGCCAAGCTTCATACCAAGGTACTTGCATGCACACAGACTCATAACAGACTCAACGCAAGTTAAACTTTATTTATTACAAGCTCCCTGTCCTTTACACTGACCGAGGTTGGCCAAGGTGCTGAAAGAAGCAAGCACATACAGTACATGTTGTGGCCACCTGGGGGCGCTACAGTATAAAATGCTGATGTGAAAATGTCTCCTTACGCCTTTGATGGCAGCCCAAAAAATGTGTTTTGCAATAATCCACCATTCCAGCTGTTGGTGGCGCTATAGCAGGCCAATGTAAAAAGCAGGGGATAATATATGCCTAAGCCTAGTAGGAAGAAAGTACATGAAAGATTTCATGTAAATTGCACGCCGTGTTCACGATTTGAGGCTTTTTTGTTCAAAACGGAACAATCCTGCAAACCTAGCCTCGACACCCAGGCTTTCATTTTCGCCCGCCTTGTGTGCGAAAAGGGAAAGCCTGGACTAATTTGTTACCCACAGTTAGCCTAGAGGGAGGAGTCAACCTTCCAGGGTGGGCGTGGCTCTAAATGATGTGACGTAGCATAGCAGTGGAGGTAGGGGGAGGGGCCGGGGATGATGATCAAATCAGATCAGCTCATCTGCCGTGTGGATCCCACGGCACCCCGCCCCCCCTAGGCCAAAATCATTTCAGGTTAGGCCAGGCTAGCGTTAGCCAATTAAGAGGGAATATGAAATATGAGACGGATCCGACTTGAGCAAAGGACTATATAGATACTGCGTAACGATTTGCGATAAATCTGGATGAGTAATGTACAAATACGTGCTTTATAAAAGTCGGCCCCCTGGCGGCGCTATAAAAGGCAGATGTGAGAAATGCAGGTCATTGTGAAAAGCTGCATCATGGTGGCGCTATAACAGGCCGCTCTGGAGACGTTGGGGCAGAGGTTCATCGTCGGCATCTAGGAAGTGTGTGCAGGCTTTGGCAACGACCTGGTTAAAGATGGAAGATGGAGTGCCATGAATTCTTTCTACCCTAAAACATGATCATCAGGTATTAATGTTATATGAAAAGTAAGATTTTTTTCCCCAAAAAGTGTACAGTGTTTGTTAAACTGTCATTTGTATGATTCCACCCTACCAGTTCATTAAGTATGCCTGGTTTGCCTGGTGGGTGGTGATGGGTGGAGATCCACCTGAACTGAAGCCACGCCCACAGCTTTAGTTGCATGATAAAGGGGGAGGAGTTTTGGGAGGGGCTGAGAACGTGATGTCACTATATTGAAGTTTCTTTCATTGGCACGTTTGACTGGAAAGGTTCAGCCCCCAGGAAGAAACCCTAAATACAAAGTGAAGACATCATTGCACATAAAAAACACACCAAGGGTTCTATTTACATACTGTCACCACTTAAACATGTACAAAATTGGAAAAAATAGAAAAATCACGGCATCCCCTCTTTAACAGTGTTGGAAATCAACTGGTACGTATAGGGACGGATGGAGTGTAAAACACACTCATCCTCATGCCTTCAACTGGTAGAGACAAAAATGAGCAGACCTTCTACAGAGGCAGTTCAAGTGGGTATTGCCGTTGATTGCGGAGTTCAAAAACGCCACACTTCTCTACAATAGCCCGACTGACTTTAGGAAGCGCCACTTCCCCAAGCCGCCTATCCCCATGTTAAATCAATCTGACGCTTTCAGACTTTGAATAGGTGCACAGAAAGCACTGACATTTTGAACACAATGTGTTCTTGATGGAGATTATAGCCCCGCCGATTCCCGAGGTCCTTGAATAGTGTTCAACTGGAGGAGCGCGGAGTTCCTGAGCGCAAAATAACTTCCTGTCACCTACTCTACCCTCATCATAACTGGTTTCATGAAGCAGAAGCAACACAGTGCTATTTGCTTGAAAGCAGGGGCGGATCTAGGCATGGGGGGGCAATGCCCCCCTAAATACCCAGTCTACCCCCCCAAACACGATGCCATGCAAAACAACCCAAGATATTTCAAATTAAAGTGCTTATATTTAAAATGATGTGAAACACTACTACTGCTACTAACTAGAGCTGTGTCACCACTAAACCAACAGCATTTCATCATTGAAAACAGAAAACTCTCTGAGTCAGACCTTTAGCTTTATGCATGCTGCGTGTCTGTTGCAACTTCAACAACAGCTGATGTTATTATTGATGCTTTACTTGACAAGCCCTGTAACCGAAAATGGTATGGCGGCGGCTTCATCGCGAAGCGACACGGGCGAGCTGCATCCCATACCATTTTCTCTTTCCCTCCAACATGTTCTCTTGCCCCCCCCCCCCCCAAATGGGACATTTTACATCCGCCCCTGCTTGAAAGTGGTAAATGGGTTCTGAGGCCTGTGCTTGCCTCTTTTCAATTTGATTGTTCAAACGTTTCCAACACAGATATATTGAGTTGTCTGAGCACTAGGCTGTTGGCTGCCTGAGTTTGTAAATGACATGTCTGGAAGTGGCTGCGTGGAATTATTAATATAAACAACAACCACTGAAATGCACATTTCCATTATAATGCAGACAAGGCTCCATTATAATGGTGCTACTCTTGCCCAAACTCTTGAGCGTCTCCAGTGTGCAGGGGCGTTTTTGCCATTAGGCAGACTAGGCAGTTACCTAGGGCGCCATGAGGGGAGTGGGAGAGGGGGCACCGGTGCGGCCACCAGACATGCTTTAAAAGGATCCCAGGCTAATAAGCCTCATATAGATACATATATTATACGTGTCCTTTATAACTAGAATTGAACATTTAAAACACACATAATATGTTCTGTAGTTTAAAAAATAGTTCCGAATTTTATCCCTTGGGGGGCGCCCTTTTACTGTGCCTGTCATAGGTACAGTATGACATCACAGGAGATTTGCCCTGGAGCCCCCCCTTACCGAATGGACCCTTACGGGTCCATTCGGTAAGGGGGGCTCCAGGGCAAATCTTGCCTGGGGCTCCAAAATGCTTAGAAACGCCACTCCCAGTGTGCTTTCAGCATTGTGGAGTCAAAGCTGCGTGCGTACGTGGCTTGAAAGTTGTCCTGAATGCCACAAAGACGAAAGGGAAATAGGAAGACGTGAAGTCACCTTAGCGGACATGGGCAGTCAAACTGAACCATGTGTCATTATGAAAAACGAAATCAAGGCAATAGGAGTCAAAGACAGTACTGTATTCTGGGTGGTGATGATGATTAATTATGCTTACAACCGCAACTGATCATGCTCAGGTCTTTTAAAACGTTCTGTGTTTTTCGGACTTCGTTGGCATATTATGACAAAAGTTGCAATCTTTTGTAACTGCTACTGCTGCTGCTACCCTGGATGGGAGCCTTGTGAAAGATTTCTTATATCTCAATGGCATTCGACCTGCATGAATACAGGTTAAACATGTTGGAGAATCGAAGTGAGAGTACAATAATGGTATGTCAGTTAAAGTAGTAGTAGCAGTAACAAATTTCAGATTACATATTACTGTAATATTATTACTTTTGCTCCAAAAAGTAAAGTAACGAGATTACTCTTCCAAAATGGGTAATAAGTAATGCGTTACTTTGCAAGTAACGCCAAGTTACTTGTTTAAAATGACTTGTTGTTGCATGCAAAAATAGAACAGATTTACAAGCTATCAACAGATACTGTATCAACAGAGATGTGCACTAGATTGTAGATCCAGTCCACACGCTGCATCCTGTGCACACTTATGTACACTACAAAACGCTTGCTGCTTTATTTTGTATTTTATTTTTAAATACAAGACCTCAACTGTCTTTGAAAACAATTGTGAAAAGGTTAAAGATGGAGTGCCGTGATTTTTTTCTACCCTAAAACATGATCATCAGGTATTAATGTTATATGAAAAGTAAGATTTTTTTCCCCAAAAGTGTACAGTGTTTGTTAAACTGTCATTTTTATGATTCCACTCCACCAGTTCATTAAGTATGCCTGGTTTGCCTGGTGGGTGGTGATGGGTGGAGATCCAGCTGAACTGAAGCCACACCCACAGCTTTAGTTGTATGATAAAGGGGGAGGAGTTATGGGAGGAGCTGAGCACATGATGTCACTATACTGAAGTTTTTTTCATTGGCACGTTTGACTGGAAAGGTTCAGCCCCCAGGAAGAAACCCTAAATACAAAGGGAAGACATCATTGCACATAAAAAACACACAAAGGGGTCTATTTACATACTGTCACCTCTTAAACATGTACAAAATTGGAAAAAATACAAAAATCACGGCACCCCCACTTTAAAGAGACAAATTTTGACATCTTGGTTTTGTTAGTTGCAGGTCTTTTTTGTGATTCAATGTTAAAATGTTCCCATTGCTTCTCTCTGCTCCTTTTATTTTTATTATTATTATTTTTATCTAAGAAAGACAGTGTCGGATTTTGTTGGCTTTGTTTTCAGGTGCAGTTTGTGGGATTGGAGACTATTATTATTCCAATAAATTAGATTCAGTTCTAAAAAAGAGCTTGCTAAACAGACTATGTTGTACATCTCTATTTTCTCAAAGGTGGTTGAGAACTTGGGAAAATAATAACGTAATATGTAATATATTACTCTTCCATTCCAATAAGTAAAGTAATGATATTACTTTGTCTAAGGGGTAACGAGTAAAGTAAAGAAGTTACTTTCCTAAGTAATATTGACCAACACTGGTCAGTTATGACCGATACTTGGAAATAAATGTTAAAATTCAGTCGATGTGTTGCTAATTTGGGATTGGTGTGTTTCTCCAGGCCAACCTGAAGCGTTTCATGGAATATGTCCATCAGAAGAACATCGATAAGGTTTCCAGGTGGCTTGAGAAGGGACTCGACCCAAACTTCCACGACTCTGAGACTGGAGGTACAGTGTGACTCGCACCACCACCTCCCACACAGTGGTTCTCATAGTCTCCACCGTAAGGTGGTGACTATGTTTCACCCCCTGTTCGTCTGTCCGTTCGCACATCTGTCCATCCGCTGTTACGTCACCCCACGTCACCCCACTGCAACAGTGTTGTCTTCTCAGGGTGACGTGACCTGAGCTCACTGCAAAAAACTCTGAACTAAGCAAGTCTTGTAATCTTAAATCTAGCATGATTGCTCTTTTTTAGGATATACTAACCAAGAGAACATTTTATAAGATTATCAACCTTGTTTTTTAGAACATATTTCTTATTCTTATTTGTCTTTCTTAAAAATGTCTTTTTTTTCTTTTTGCATGACTACATTGCTGCCTGAAGCTTACTACTGTGTCGGGTAATGGGTTGGGAGGGAGCGGCTATACTGAGAGCTTTTGTTTGTTTTGTTCTTGTTTTGTTTGTTTGTGGTATGATTGTTCATGTGGTTCTGTTTTGTACTTGTTGTATGTTTGTTGGACCCCCTCGAAAACGAGATGGTACATCTCAACGGGGCTATCCACGTCTCAATAAAGGTTATATATATTACAAGAATTACCATGTAGAATTCACTTACCCCACGAACAGACTATTTTGCTTGTTTCAAGTGTAATAGTACTAGAAACAAAGGAAAATAATCTGTCCGTGGGGCAAGTGAATTGTACTTGAATTCTGGCAATAAGAAATATGTTCTAAAAACAAGGTTGATAATCTTAAACAACTTGATCTTGGTTAGTATATCCTTCTTAAAACAAGAGCAATCATACTTAAAGTCTAGATTTAAAATTACAAGATTTGCTCAGTTCAGAGTTTTGCAGTGCTGGTGGAGACCTGCGCGCCAAAGGGGCACAGATCTAGTTTTTATCATGTACCCACAGTGAAATATATAGACAAAAAGAGACATACAAAAATAGTAAAAATCACAGGCATATTGTCTGCATAATTGCCGATAACGTCCGAAAAAAAAGATCAGAACATCATTCTGGCTCTACTCAGGGCTGATATGATATGATATGATATAGTACTTTATTGTCAGTTTACACTGAAATTTGTCTTGCGACCCAACAGCCATTGTATGCAGAGAACACATTTACACATTAGACATGGTACAACAAGGAACAAGACATACGTAAAGACATGAAGACAAAGCAGTGTCCATCTCCTAGGTCACTCTGTGACTACAACTCCTCATTTAACCTCAAAGTCGATTGGTGGACAAAGGACCTTTTTAGTCTGACCTTATTGTATGCTGGGACACGATATCTTCTTCCTGAAGGCAGCAATTTATACTCTCCATACAAAACATGACTAGTGTTTGAGGTAATATTCCTTGCTAACCTCAGAATGCTGTTGTCATACATGGATGTATAAAGTCTCTGAAGTGGTTGTCCAACAATCTTTGAACAAATGTTCAGTTGTTGCAGCAGTTGTGATTTTAGTGCTGCAGACAAACATCCATACCAGGTGGTACTACAGTACTGAAGCACACTCATGATTAGGCTTGGGTACCGTGAGCGATACCGATACTGGTACCGATTGGGACATAGCGGTACCTAGTGGGATCGATTCACTTCAAAATGAACGGTGCCTCGTTTCGATACTTTGTCATTCTGTGCCCGCTGCACAGCAAAGAGCGAGCAGAAAGACTGACGCTGACAAGATAGAACAGCTGGTTGACTAATTACAAAGACCGCGTGGTTTTTGTTGACTAAACTAGACTAACATTTAGTGCTTTGCAAAAAGTTCCACTCTGCATGGGAAATGTTCTGCTGTAGGCTGTGTGTGTGGCGCTGCGCACAGAGAGAGAGAGAGAGAGAGAGAGAGAGAGAGAGAGAGAGAGAGAGAGAGAGAGAGAGAGAGAGAGAGAGAGAGAGAGAGAACGGAGAGAGAGAGAGAGAGAGAGAGAGAGAGAGAGAGAGAGAGAGAGAGAGAGTGAGAGAGAGAGAGAGCGGGCGGCATAGCGAAGCAAAAAAAGAAAAGAAATCCGCTATTCCGTCACTTGTCATTGCATGGATCTATAAGTATTGCGCCCACTGCGCAGATCAGCACACAGAAAATGGTAATGTCGTGCAATTCAGCGTGTGTATGTGTCCTGGGCGTGCGGGGGTCCAGTTGTGGTGTTACCGCTGGCCGCTTGACTTCAATGTTAAAGAATGCCATCTCCGTATTTAAGTTTTGAGATTTGAAAAGGCTATAGTTCACTGGGGGAATGGTGACAACAGTATGTATGATACAGTAATGAAATCTTACCTCAAATGGTTTCTTGGGAAGTCCTGATTTTTTTAAAAAAGGTTGGAAAAAGAGTCAACATGGCTTTTCCAATCTCAAAAATATAACATGGAACTCTATGGAAATATGGAGGCATTCTTTCTGTCAGTGTCTTCTTTCTGTCAGTGTCTTCGTGCAGCAGGTGCACTAATTAGTGGGGACTTTCCACAGTGGTTAAAGGAGAATTCCACACCAAAACATATTGGGAGCAATCTACCTTGATTCCTGTGACATGCATAATAATGCTCTTGATTATTGTCATAGATGCCCCCTTTTCTACATTTCACCCTGAAATTTCACTCCCTCCAATGCAGTTTGCATTATAGCTACTTATTCATTGAGTTAACTGAAACTATAGTAGGCTATACAGCATAAACTAAAATGCACTCAAGAAAGACTAATAATAATAATAATGCCACCTCATGGAAGGCTACTTTTTGCCTGTGTGATTTATAGCCTACTTTGCTTAGAAGAGTTCAGTAGTGCAAATGCATCTCAGTCACCATAAAGATAGTCATCATACATTATATAATTTAAGATATGATTCAACCAAACCATTGCTATGGTGTGTAAAATATATAATATTTAATTAAAAAAGTATCGAAATAGGTATCGTTTCTGGTATCGTATCGATTCCCAGGTATCGAGTATCGTATCGTATCGATTCAAAGGTGAAAGGTACCCATCCCTACTCATTATAACAGAAGTGAAAAACCAAAAGAAGAATCTGTCTGCTTGCACCAAAGGATCTAGCCGGCGTAGGAAGTAGATTCTTGCTTTGTTTTCTTACACACTGATTCAATCTGATCCTTCCATGACAGCAGATGGTCAATTACTACTCCAAGGTATTTGTATGAACATACCTGGGTTCGTTTCGCCATGTATAGTAATAGGAGAACTGTGTATCTCTGTGGTGTACCAAAACAATCTCTTCTGTCTTTTTTGTGTTAATGATGAGAGCGTTGTTATCACTCCATTCGACCACCTTATTTACTCTGCGTTGGTGCAGTCCAGGATCACTGGAACTATCTAGCAAAGAAATCAAAACGGTATCATCTGAGTACTTTAGAATGTATTGATCAGGTGTGTCGGTGCGACACTCAGACAGACATTCCTCAGTACGACAGCTGTCAGTATAGAGGGTGAAAAGCACAGCTGAGCTTACACACCCCTGGGGGGCGCCAACATTAGTAGTTAATGCTGAGGAGGTGGTTGTGTTAACCTTCACTCTCTGCACTCTATTAGTAAGAAAACAATTATACCAGTGAATCAAGTATGGATTCAGTTCCAACTGAACCATCTTTCTCACTAGGATATCGGACTGTATAGTGTTGAACGCTGATGAGAAGTCTAAGAAAAGAACCTTGCATGATTCTTATTTGACTTGTCTAGGTGTTTTGTAATTAAGTGGGACAGTGTGACCACCGCATCCTCTGTACCGCAACCCTTTTTGTAGGCAAACTGGCATGGATCGAATTTGTCTTTCGTAGTTATAACCAGATGTTCTAACAGAATTCTCTCAAGTGATTTCATGATCACTGAGGTAAGGGCTATGGGTCTATAATCCTTATGTTCTTTGGGACATGGGATTTTGGGTAGTGGTTTGATGTGTGATGTTTTCCAAGACAGAGGGATTGTGTGTGTGTCTACAGAGGTTTGGAATATGGGTTGCCACACTGGAGCCAACTCGGATGCAAAATGTTTGAGGAGAAAAGCACTGCACTCATCCGGACCATTGGCTTTCCTTGTGTTAGTACACTGAAACACTTTCCTAACAACCTCTTCAGTGATTGTAATTCTGTCAGAGGGGGCAGGTGTTACAGCCTTCAGTATTTCGGTGCACTTTGAGGAATTGTCCAATGTTTCGAACCGAGCAAAGAAGGTATTTAGTTCGTTAGCAAACCCAAGTTCATTGTCTGTTACAATGGGTTTGGTGGGAGTTGACATTCCGTCATGGCTTTCATGGTATCCCATGCCTTTTTATGGTTATTGGCATTGAATGCATCCTCCAGGCGTTTTCTATGTGCCAATTTCGCTTGCCTCATTTTGTTTTTCAACTTTTGATCTGCCAATTTAAGTGCACCGAAATCTTTATTTATGAGGCTCTTTTCCTTTCATTTATTACATGTTTTATATCCTTTGTCACGTATGACTTGTTGTTTGGATATATTTTTATTTCCCTGTGGGAACAACCAACTGTACACAAAAATTGATGTAATCGTTTGTGACTGTGGTGATTTCATCCAGTGAACCATCTCTGAAAGTGTCCCAATCAGTCCAATCCAGGCATGCTTGTAGGGCTGGGCAATTATTTTCACAAGGGGCCAAATGAGATCCATAAAATATTGTGGAGGACCAAGACTAAAGGCTGAACTAAAGTCTGCGTAGTATTAATTTAATTTCAGATAAAAGTAAGAGTAAGACCAAACATTTTGACACCAGGGCCCACTTTTTATTCAGTATTTGAGCCACGGAGAACCACCATTAATGACATTTTAGCCCCACAGACCCCAAATCTAAAGATTTATTTTGCTTTTGTCCGCAATTCCAGGCTGGATTTGGGAAACCAAACAGTCCCACATACAGAGAAAAATGACCATTCTACATTCTCCAGTTGTGTAGACCTGGGCTGATACACATACACACATTTTAACTCTTGAGAGCGTTTACGTTTACGCTCTCAAAGAGTTACATCCGGTTAACCAACTTTCCAACTGGTGGTCCCCGCACCACTGGTTAAAAACCAACGGTACCCTTTCACGGGCCGGTCAGAGTCAGCCAAAAGGGCCGCATTTTGGCCCCCGGGCCGCATAATGCCCAGGTATGCTCTAGCTCAGGGGAGCCCAACCAGTAGATCGGGATCTACCGGTAGATCTCGGCCTGATCTCGAGTAGATCTCGGGGGATGTGGGGGGAAAGAAAAAAAAAAAGGAGCGATTTTCGTGTGTGTGTGTGTGTGTGTGTGCGTGTCCGTCTGTCTGTCTGTCTGTCTGTCTGTCTGTCTGTCTGTCTGTCTGTCTGTCTGTCTGTCTGTCTGTCTGTCTGTCTGTCTGTCTGTCTGTCTGTCTGTCTACAAAGCGGCTCATTTGGAGGTTTGTTGTCTGTGAATTATGCCAACAGTATTGTTCTGCAACGTGTAATGGACTGTTCTGCAACTTATAATGAACTATTCTGGACTGTTCTTATTATGATTGCATTTGCAATGGCAGTGTTTGTCCAAGTCTGTTGTACTTATGTTGTACTGTTGTAGGCCTATTTATGACAAGTCTGTTAGTTTGTTACTTTATGCTTATATGGACATAAAGTAAAGTG
>CM076987.1:41639582-41724582 GCA_039105355.1 Benthosema pterotum
ATTACTGGAATCAAAGAGTAATATATTACATATTACGTTATTACTTTCCCAAGTTCTCAACTCCTACATTTGAAAAAATAGAGATATACAACATGATCTGTTTAGCGAGCTCTTTTTAGAACTGAATCCAATTTATTGGAATAATAATAGTCTCTTTGCCTCTTTGACTTTTTAAACTTTTTCGCAATTGTTTTCAAAGACAGTTGAGGTCTTGTCTTTAAAAATAAAATACAAAATAAAGCAGCAAGCGATTTGTAGTGTACATAACTGTGCGCAGGATGCTGCGTGTGGACTGGATCTACAATCTAGTGCACATCTCTGTTGTTACCTGTCGATAGCTTGTAAATCTCTATTCTATTTTATTCTATTTTTGCCTGCAACAACAAGCTCATTTTAAAAGTAACTTGGCGTTACTTGCAAAGTAATGCATTACTTATTACTAATTTTTGCAGAGTAATCTCGTTACTTTACTTTTTGGAGCAAAAGTAATAATATTACAGTAATATGTAATCTAAAATTAGTTACTGCCCAACACTGCTCTTGAGAGCGCAAAAATGAAACCAAATGGACCCGCAAGGGTCCATTTGGTTTCATTTTTACGCTCTCAAAGAGTTACATCTGGTTAACCAACTGTCCATCATTTAGCCTGGGGACCACTGTATGAAAACTACTGTCATAGGAGGGGGAAAAAATGGTCCCAACTCACCGGCCAAAAAGCCAGGAGTTTTTCATTAATTTTGGCGCTAGAACGAGGAGGGTCTGGAAAAAAAAGCTAAATATAGTGACAAATGCGGCAAGTTGGCAACACTGTGCATATTATACAGCATTATATAAACAGTAAGACGCCGTTCGTGGTGAATATGGTGTTTTATATTTCAGTTCCATTCAGAGAAAGCCCGTCCTACACGAAGCGTCGTAGAACGGGCGGACCCAGAACGCCTGGCGGGAGTGCCCTGTCGTCTCCTCGCTCTCTGATTCGCTCGGCCAGCGACAACGCTCTGGAAAGCCCCGCCTCCTCGCCTGGCCCCTCCCTCCACAGCCTGGACACGCACCATGACACGCAAACACACTCGCTGAGAAGACACCCCCACAGGCTGAGGTACACACACACACACACACACACACACACACACACACACACACACACACACACACACCATGACACGCAAACACACTCGCTGCGAAGACACCCCCACAGACTGAGGTACACACACACACACACACACGCAAACACACACACAGACACACAAACACACACACACAGACACGCACGCACGCACGCACGCACGCACGCACACACGCACGCACGCACGCACACACAGACACACACACACAGACACACACACACACACGCCACAGTTAACTTTTTTCTTCAGTGGACCAATCTCATGGATCTTTCGGAATGTTTGGACAAAAGGAGATCTTTTTATTTAGGAAAAATGGACCCTTACAGGTCCATTTGGTTTCATTTTTAAACATCTGAATCATGTAATTTCCAGAGTCCACACAATTAGAAAATGGAGAATAATTGTTATTTCGACCAGAGTTTTGCCAGTTCTCTTTCCCAATTGAGGACAAAAACGTGAAAGTTCTTAGTTTTGGGTGCAAGAGACTAAACTCAACTCAAACCTCAAATACTGTTTTCAAACGTCAGTAGTAGCATATACAAGAAAACCTTCCAATTCTACCCTCTATTTTCCATTTTAAGTCCATTATTCTTAAGCACTATAACAGTTAAGTAACACCATCACCACTATTTCAAAGCTCAAACTTTATAGGGGGCTTTGAAATGGATTTCCTGTAATGGAAGAATCACATTTTTGATGTGTAGATCTTGTTGAGCCAGTCATTTGAAAGTAGGGGTGAGATTTTCGTTCCACCCGTTGTCCCTAACGTTACCCGATACCCGCAGCGAATTCCCTTATTGCTATTTTGGTCACCTTTTCTCTTCCCTTAGCCACTATTCTTTATGCCGACACCGTTATTTGTGGCTGGAGGTGTGGTCATGGGCGTGTTTGTTGCGCAGTCCCTTAAGTTGCTAATTTCGTCAAATAGATTTGGGAACTAGATAACGCCATCTGAGACCACCCCTTAACCGATCCGAGAAGGCAGAGCCACGTGCGCACGGTGCGGTGCGGGCGTCTGTGCGCTTTGGAGATGTCCACGACTCCACGTGGAAAGGCGCCAGTTCAATTCATCTCCTTATTTATGGATTGTCCTATAAACAGCTGTAGATTGCCTGCTGTCGGTCACTTCCTTGTGTTTAGGTAATGTACAGTATATAATATAATTAAATACATTAATTAACTTGTGACGCAATGCTGTAAATTGCAAAAAACTCGGGAATACGCGGCAAAAAAGACGTTTTTTTTTATCATTCATTTCTCAGTCAATTCTGGACCATTTTTTACATTTCAAAATACAGCGTGACGGGAAAAAGCCTCCTCTCTCAGATGCTGCATAGCATATGTGGGTAGGTCTTCTCTACGATCCCGCATCGAGCAAAATGTAAGTGTCGGGGATTCGGTGGACCGTTTCCACCAAAATCCCGACACTTACATTTTGCTAGATCCCGCATCGTAGAGAAGACCTACCCACATATACTATGCAGCATCTGAGAGAGGAGGCTTTTCCCGTCACGCTGCATTTTGAAATGTAAAAAATGGTCCAGAATTGACTGAGAAATGAATGATCAAAAAAACGTCTTTTTTTGCCGCAAATTGCCGACTTTTTTGCAATTTACTTTATAACATTTCGCAGACTTGGGATAAATGCACGCCACATACAGCAAAAAAACATGGAACATGTTTTTTCAACATAACATGTTGAATGGTAAGAAATGATTGAGAATTGACCGAGCTATAATTGTTTGAAAATGAGAGCTATGATCTTTGGGAATAGGCTACTCATGCATGTGTCTGTCCTAAGCCTGCAGCCAGGCTGCGTGCTTAGGAGGGTCAGACATAGCAGTAGGGATAAGGGAACTAGATAAGGGATGAATTAAAGGGAATGGCAAGACCAACACGGATTGGATGAAAGCTAAAAACGCCCAAACCACACCTATGCATAATTTAACGGGTATAGGAGGTGTTTAAGGGAGATGGCATGGTTACGAAATTACCAACTTTAGTGTGGGAACGCCTCTTCCCCAATGCTAAGTGCGTTAATTGCACATAAGGGCTAATGTAACCAAAATCGGGCCCTAGGTCTCAAGTCAAAAAAGGGTAGGCACCCCTGTTGTAGAGAATGTACCAAGTTTGCGCGTCTACTATTGTTTGTGGTCAAGATTTCCTTTTTAAATGTGAATACAAATAAAGATGTAAAGATGTTAAAGTGTGTGTGTGTGTGTGTGTGTGTGTGTGTGTGTGTGTGTGTGTGTGTGTGTGTCTGTGTGTGTGTGTGTTGTGTGTGTGTGTGTGTGTGTGTGTGTGTGTGTGTGTGTTGTGTAGTCCCGGGTCGGGGGTCAGGTGGACAGCCCGCCCCCCTCCCCTCCCCCCGTGAGGAAGAGGAGGCTGTACAGTGCCGTTCCGGGCAGGACCTTCATCGTCACGCGCTCCCACACCCCCCAGGGTCCCGGCGAGATCATCCTCCACCGAGGGGAGAGGGTCAAAGGTTAGCAAGCTGTGTGCCGTGAGCTTGGAGATCTGATATATCCATCCGTGCAACATTGTGAAACTGCACGCGAATCGTATCGATGTGTGCAAAGCAAACATCGTTAAAGTGGAGGAATTCCACCCATTTTCATCATTTTACTGTCTCATTACCTTAGAGCAGGGCGTCAAACCCAGATACAGAGTGGGCCAAAATAGAAGAATTGGTACAAGTCGAGGGCCGGAGATACCGGTCTGTGTTTCAACGCCGGTTTACGATGACGTAAACTGCTATTTTAAAATAACAATAATGAAAAATGTTAAAAACAAAACGCAGCGCAAATTTGAATATTATATGTTCTTTCGGGTCAAAATATGTTAAAGCTAAATAAGACTGAGTTGAGGAATAAAACAGTTAGTTGCATTAATTTCTTATCATGTGTGTGCAATATACCAGAGGGCCAGTTCTAATACTAATTCAATATCATCCCGCGGGCCGAAGATAATCCATTCACGGGCCTGATTTGGCCCCCGGGCCTTGAGTTTGACATATGTGCCTTAGAGGGTTAGATGCTGTGTGGAGTGGACATGATAAAAAAAGGTCTCCCCATTCTGTGAAATGGAGGTCTGAAAAAAAAAAATCATTAACGCGGTGAAACACAACTTGATGACGTCATCAAGTTGTGTTTCACCATATTAACGATTTTTCCTGAGAGGGTACAAATGTGAACCAAATGGACCATTTGGTTCACATTTGTACCCAATCAGGAAAACGTGGAAAATGGGTGGAATTCCCCTTTAATTCCAATCTTTGCTGGGGGTTTCCCCCGAAACAAAATATTTTTTTGATACAGCCTGCATGGCATACTTCTCATTTTGAGGGTCCTGTGCATGCTGTAAGATTGTTCAGTAAACTCTTTAGATGACATTTGTGCTTGTATTATATCGTTCTCGGCCCTTTAAATCCCACAATGCAACTGAAGTGGTACTTCAGGTGCATTGTGGGATTTGAAGTCTTACACTTCATATTGAATATAACACACGCCTCATTCACACCCTGTGCTAACAGAAAAATGTGCTTTCACTGTACAGTATTGTTTTGTCTTTTTTCAGGCACTGTTTGAAATGAACGCTTGAACTATATGTGTACTATACGTTCACTATGTCTTGTCCCTTTTTCCGTAGCCTACCGTTTATTTCTCTTAAAGGGATATTACACTTACTTTTACAAAAAACTTTTGGCCGTTTTATGGTCTACTCAGTCTCATGTGAACACACCAGACTCCATTCACTATTTAGATATTTGATGTTCATTTTAGCTGCCCGAAAGTCCTTCCTATATACAAACCCATTGTAATTTAAAACTCCATTTTAACCATGACAGATTATTTGAAAACAACCCAACTCTTTTCTGGTGACTGAGATTGTCTTCTCCGTCCTATGTGAGAGGACTGTGGAATTTCATTTACAGTTTTAATTTATTTTTAATATAGGCCTATTGTTGTTGGAAAATTTAGCCGGCTCCATATTTGGGTTGGAGATGACCACACAAATGAATAAAACAATATTTTTTTTAAAAAAAAAAATGAAAACTGCAAATGAAATTCCACAGCCCTCTCACGTATTAGGAGAACAATAACAGTCACCAGAAAAAAGATGGGTTGTTTTCGAATAATCTGTCATGGTTAAAATGGAGTTATATTGGGTTTGTATAGGAAGGGGGTAGGGCAGCTCAAATGAACATCAAATATCTAAATACTGAATGGAGTAACTTATAAACTGTCTGGTGTGTTCACATGAGACTGAATAAACCATAAAATGACCAAAAGTTTTTTTTGAAAGTGGAATACCCCTTTAAGTGTGTGAGTGTGACTCAGGAAGCTACATGCTCAAAGAATGCACACGCATTCCCTGTTGTTGAAGTGATCATTCTTTTCTGTAGTTTTATCGATCGGAGAAGAAGGATTCTGGGAAGGCAGCGTTAAGGGACGGACCGGCTGGTTTCCTGCCGACTGTGTGGAGGAAGTTCAGATGAGACAGTATGACCCACGCCTAGGTAAATATCTGTCTGTCTCTAGTCTAGTCTAGTCCAGTCCAGGGGTTTTCAACCTTTTTGACTCCAGGGACCACCTTTTTTTTTAGCATTTGAGCCACGGACCACCATTTTGAATACATTTTCACACCAAAGACCTACATTTAAAGAATTATTTTGGTTTTGTCCACAATTCCAGGATGTACAGTGTAAACTTCTTAATTAAGTGGTGCTAATTCAGATGATGAATATTTTAACTCTTGAGAGTGTAAAAATAAAACCAAATGGACCCGCAAGGGTCCATTTGGTTTCATTTTTACGTTCTCAAGAGTTACATCTGGTTAACCAACTTCGCTGGGGACCACCTGGAACCCTCTCAGGGACCACTGGTGGTCCCTGAGAGGGTTCAAAAAGACAATGAGACAATACAACAGAGACCGTATAGATGTCATCTACAGTCATCTACAGTGATTTTAAGTGATTCATTTCATTCCTTATGTGTGTTCCAGAAACCAGAGAGGATCGCACCAAAAGGCTGTTCAGACATTACACTGTAGGCTCATACGATAACTACACATCATACAGGTACGTGTGCGTGTGTGTGTGTGTGTGTGCGTGTGTGTGTGTGTGTGCGTGTGTGTGTGTGCGCGCACGCGCGTGCATGATTACACAGTACACACACAATTAAACACATAATTTTCATAATTTGATGACAAATTATATTATGTTTGTTCCTGTGTGTGTATGGGTTCACGTGTGTTCACGTGTGTGTGTGTGTGTGTGTGTGTGTGTGCGTGCGCGCGCGTGTGTGTATGCGTGCGTGTGTGCATGGGCGTAAGTGACTACACAGTACACACACAATTAAACACATGATTTTCATAATTTACTGACAAATTATATTGTGTTTGTCCCTGTGTGTGTGTGTGTGTGTGTGTGTGTGTGTGTGCGTGTGCGTGTGCGTGTGCGTGTGCGTGTGCGTGTGCGTGTGCGTGTGTGTGTGTGTGTGTGTGTGTGCGTGTGTGTGTGTGGGTGCGTGTCCATCAGTGACTATGTAATAGAGGAGAAGACAGCGGTTCTACAGAAGAGAGAGAGTGAAGGGTTTGGTTTTGTCCTGAGAGGAGCAAAAGGTACTGATTTTTGGTAACGTTTTACTTATAAAATGATCCTGTATGATGTATGATACGCCTTCATACATTATAAGTGCTCTGAAATTAGAAATGAAAAACACCTTAAATGTTGTATTTGTTTTAGAATAGACAGTTAACCTCTTACTCAATATACCTGTGCAGTGACGTCACCAACCCTCTTCCACTAGTGCAGGAGGTTTTCAACCTTTTTGACACCAGGGACCACCCTTTATTCAGCATTTGAGCCACGGACCACCATTTGATTACATTTTCACCCCAAAGACCTAGAACTAAAGAATTCTTTTGGTTTTGTCCACAATTCCAGGCTGTATCTGGGAAACAAAACAGTGTAGACTTCTTAATTAAGTGGTGCTAATTCAGATGAAGAATATTTTAACTCTTGAGAGTGTGAAAATGAAACCAAATGGACCCGCAAGGGTCCATTTGGTTTCATTTTTACATTCTCAAGAGTTACATCTGGTTAAAGGTAGGGGAAGTGATTTCACTTTTGTCAGATATCACCCAAAAATATTTTTTTTTCTGTTAAAATGCTCTATTATAAGGTGTGGAAACCACATATGGAGTTTCCCCCTCCCCCACGTTAGCAGAGGAGCTAATAAAAGTTCCCCAGGTCACCACAATTCTCCTCCAATCAGGAGAGAGCAGCAGGTTCACATAGTGTAGCTACTTTTGGGGGCCCCTAGTGCACCAGGCTGGTACTACACCATGAATTTCAAATCACTTCCCCTACCTTTAACCAACTTTCCATCATTTAGCCTGGGGACCACCTAGAATCCTCTCAGGGACCACTGGTGGTCCCCAGACCACCTGTTGAAAACCAATGCACTAGTGGTTCCTCATTTTCCTCATAGGCTTTTCGAAAATGGTTAATAAAAACACGATTGCGCCACGGCCAAAGCCAACTTGGGTTGTGACACATCATGACAACAAACACAATATCATCATATAATATCTAATTAGCAAGAAGTAGAAAATGGCATGATACAATACTTTTCGTTTGGTTTTTCATCTTAGAAATTATTTGATTGTCCCAAAAGTTTGTGTGTGCCATCGTGATTCGTCACGACCCGAGTTGGCTTTGTCCGCGGCGTAATCGTCTTTATATGAATTACTTTTGAAAAGTCTTTAAGAAAAATGAAATGGGAAACCGTTTCTGGAACAGGGGCGGTGGCGTCACTGCGCAGGTCTATAGGGACCAGTGCTGTCGCAAGTTGATGATGTCATTTGCCCACATGTAGGTATTTATATTTTCCTGGAAGTTATATATACTGTAGCCTACGTTTAAGTTTACATTAAATGATATACATGGTTATAACCAGTGTTGGGAATATTACTTTACCTTGATATATTACGCATGGGCGTCACCGCCATTCACTATGCGGGTGCCTCAGCACCCGCAACTTTTCACGTCGGAAAAAAAAAATAATGCGAAAAAGTGGGGGTGCTGGCCAAACCGCAACTGTCCATGCTGCGGGAGAGGCAGAGCCATATGAACCATATAGTGTAGACAGAGTTACGACAACTCCATCCACTCCAAGAGGCAAGTTCAATGGCGGCTTTTCTACTGAGACTCGAATCGGGAATGGGGACAACAAATAGGGTCCTGGACCTGAAGTAGGCAGTAATGCAACGGCCTCCGGCAACAGCCTTGCAACAGCCCCTTGACCCTTGAAAGCATGCATAAAATAGCTCTTATTTGCGCTGTCGCCCTCATTGAGAACAATGCATTTCCAACTCCAGTTTGTCCCTATTCAGGCTGCATGAACAGCAGCGCGAGCGTTCAGTTTGTGACCCATCAATGTCGCAACTCTTGTAATAGATGGCAGGCACTGATCTGGGAAGGAGGGAGACGGGGTGACCGGCCGCTTGCATTCATTGCTTTGATATGAGTTGCACAGTCGGCGACGGTGCGGTTTTGAAACTTTTTCGTCAATCCACTACATTCTCGTCTCGACACGTCACGTCATCCATAACTCACAAACGTCTCGTCATATTTTAGTCATCATAGATAGCCGTTTTATCTCGTCACAGTCAGTCTTGTACTGCATTATAACACTGCTTCATTGAAGTGTGTAACCATTACATTTATTGTGAAATATTAGTAAAAAGTGTTTTAGATGGGGAAAAAAGCCCAAATTTTTTCGCGGCCGCGCTAACGCGCGGCCGCAATTTAACCCTTGCAGCACCCGCATCTTTCCAGACGCGGTGACGCGCCTGATATTACCTATTAATTATTACCTTCATTTCAAAGCAATATATTATATTACAATATTACTGTCTGAGCAAGTGTAATATATTAATATTACTATTACCGGTACATATTACTTTTAAAAAAACTTTTACAAAATATATAATTAAATATTTAGTGTCACTATTGATCAAATATTGCATAGACCAGTGGCATACCTACAATAAAGCAAGCGGCACTTGGCTATCTGAAAAGTCACTCCTGAATAAATAATTTGATGACAAATGATAGAAAATAAGTAATTATTTAACTTCTGCAGTTGTCAAGATAATTTCACAAGAACATTTTCAACGAGACAGATTGACAGAAAGTAATATTGAAAGTAATGCAGTAATGCAGAAAGAAAAGTATAATATATTAGATTGTTTTGGTTAAGTAATATATTTATATTACTGCATTTTGGTAATATATTATGTAATATATTAAGTTACGTAGTGCACATGTCCCAACACTGATTATAAGGCACTATAGTTGAACCTTAATATAAAGTGCTTTTTTCTCCCACTTTTTTTTTTATCCAGTTGACTATATCCCCACAGCTTGAAGTAATTGCCCTTTTGGACTTGACCCAAGTCAATTTTCAGTTTCAATGTGTTGCTTCAGTCCCTAGATAGATAGCAAATAGGTGCAGTGCATTTAAATGAGCTGTCTAGTACATATGCCAATTAAAGCAGGGGCCGGCTGGATTAACCCTTCGTGATACCCCGGGGTGTTGCTACAAGCAGTGTTGCCATCTGCCCAAATCCAAAATGCACTAGAATGCGCCAGAGCAGTGGGTTTTTAACCATTTTCATACCAGGGCCCACTATTTATTCTGCATTTTAGCCACGTACCACCATTTGATGTTGGGTTTGGGTCTCTCGGACTAATTTATGAGAAATAACTGGCAAAATGTTGGTCAAAAGAGGTTGATAATTCAGATGTTTAAATATAATTTAACTCTTGCGAGCGTAAAATGATACCAAATGGACCCGTAAGGGTCCATTTGGTTTCATTTTACGCTCTCAAGAGTTACAAATCTATAAGGGTCAATTTGGTTACTGATGCGTCCAGTATAAGTTCAACCACCTTTACAGTCCAATAAGAGGCTGTAGACGTAACTTATGTGGGACCTAGGCATATTTATTGATTATAAAATGGGATCGAGTGTATCCCTTTCATGATAGGAATATGAACAGCAAATAAATATTATGATTAAAAGCAGATACAGCCGGTTATGCTGCGAACCGAGATTCACATTATATCAGCTCTTTGGCCGGGGCGCATAGGCGTGCATAGATAGACGTCAAGGGGGTTTTGAGCACCCCCTAGTGGCCCTCTCTGGACCAACATGCCCTTTTTAAAAGAGCAAAAAGATGCTGAAATGCTGTTTTCTATGCGTTTTTACGCCCCAAAACTCAATTTTCCTAACCCTCGAAGCACAGGTCCAGCACTGTGTCTGAGAATTCGTGACTTTTCCCACCCGGCCACTACAGTATATAGAAGTATCTTGCCGTATCGCAGTATCAGTATCTCACTGTGGCCTTGACGAGGCCCAGCTACAATCAATGCACACTCTTATAAGAAATGGTGTGAGCTTAAAGATCTACTTTCAGGGTTCCTCAATTAATTTTGCTCGAGGGCCATATTTTGACGGCGGTACCAGGCCGAGGGCCGAGTCCATGTGCGCGAAAATTTGAGGTATTATTTTTTCATTAATTAATTAAAAGGACATTTCACTTCCAAAAAAAGGTTTGGTCATTTTAACATCTACTTAGGCTTTTGTGAACACCCCGGACACAGTTTTTAAGTTAAGTTGATATTCATTTCAGCTGCCCTGTCCCCTTTATATCAAACAAATAAAAACTGAGTGACTCAAGCAACTTAAAAACTGTTTGGGCTCTTTACATAAGCGTTAGTTGATAAAAAAAAATGACCCAAATAAATCTTGAAAGTGAAATATCAACCAACCAATGGTGCTGGGACCACCAATGGTCCTTGAGAGGTTTCAGGTGATCCCCCTAGTGGCCCGCGGAGGTATTTTCTAAAAAAAAAAAAAAAAAAAAAAAAAAGTAGAAAATACCTCCGCGGGCCACTAGGGGGCGCCGCGGGGGCCGCAAATGGCCCGCGGGCCGCCTATTGAGGAAGCCTGGCTCTACTTTATCTCATCATTACCAATGGTTCTAGGAAGGTAGGAGGACTATCTTAGGGAAAATGGTGAAAAACAAGGGTTTTATCGCCAATTCAATCCACCAATTTCACCCCAACTCACCAGCAAAAAAAGCACTAGTTTTTCCACAAATTCTGGCGCAAGAGGGGGTCTGTAAAAAAGCTAAATATAGCGACAAATGCACCAAGTTGGCAACACTGGTTGTAGTCCTGTGCTGCAACACCTAAAAACCCCTTCATCCACCTGCAGCTGGCCTTATTACAGAGACATTAGTGGATAGAATAAATGAATAACATATTGATTCATATGACGGTGTGTTGAAGCGGAGACGCCCATCGAGGAGTTCGCTCCGACGCCCGCGTTCCCCGCGCTGCAGTACCTGGAGTCTGTGGACCAGGGGGTGTGGCCTGGAGGGCGGGGCTACGGACCGGAGACTTCCTCATAGAGGTAAACATTACAGTCATTCACCCAATCAAAATAAACCGTAATAATAATTCTTAATCGAAGTGCCGATAATGTGATCATATATACCGGTAGTATATCAGAGGACTGCGAGGATCAGGCCATAGCAAGACAACGTCCAAACATTATTATTATTTATGGTACGTTATTATCGGCTATAGATTATTATAGGATACACAATCCATTCATGAATCAAGCACTGTTTTACATTTTTATGTTTGTTCGACCTGATGTCCTAATTTTGGCCGTATCATACATTATAGTCTAATTTATTAGCCAAATATGTGTTGTTACTCTAGTATCTACGTCGTCCTCTCCTCTTTTCCCCCCTCTTTATTATGTAATTTTATAGTTTTTGGTGGGCGTAGTAATATAATCCAACTGTGATGCAATGTAATGAAATGGTGAGGTGCTCGTATAAGATTCTCGCCTCACCTTACCTCACAGCTTTTTATCCTTTTCTCTCTATTTGTTTTGAAAGTATATTGCGCACTGTAATACAATGCACTGTAGGGGTAGCTTATACAGTAGCTCATTGTGTACAGTAAACCCTTACAATCTAATCAGTTATAAAACCTATAGAGCCAGTGGCGTTTCTAAGCAATTTGGAGCCCTAGGCAAGATTTTCCCTGGAGGGGGGGGCTCCAGGGAAAATCTCCTGTAAAATGGCACCCCCCAAGGGATACATTTCAGAACTATTTTTTAAACTAACGAACATATATGGGTTTTAAATGTTCAATTCTAGTTATGGAGGATAAGTATAATGTGTTTATGTCTCCACCGTAAGGTGGTGACTATGTATTCATCCATATTAGTCTTATTAGCCTGGTATCCTTTTAAAGCATGTCTGGTGGTCGCCCCCCTCCCCTCATGGTCGCCCCCCTCCAGTCATAGCGCCTAGGCAACTGCCTAGTCTGCCTAATGGCAAAAAACGCCCCTGTATAGAGCTCACAGTGTGTTGCAATTGGAGAAAAAGGAAAGCCATTAGTCATTTTAAGGAACAGGCATTTTAATAGGAACATTAACCTGGAAATATCTGATTTAGGTTTGTTCAGTTAGTTCACTGAGATATCTAACAGTAGAAATAACATCTATGGCTCATACAGTAGTGTCAGGTCCCAAGACACTCTCCAACACACTCCCAATTTAGAACTAACCCCCAAAGACCCCAAAGGCAAAAAAAAGCCTCTATATCAGGGGTTTTCAACCAAAGACCTAAAATTCAAGATTTCTTTTGGTTTTGTCCACAATTCCAGGCTGTATTTCGCAAAACAAAACGGTGTAAACGCCTTAATTAAGTGCTGCTAATTCACATGATGAATATTTTAACTCTCGAGAGTGTGAAAATGAAACCAAATGGACCCGGAACGGTCCATTTGGTTTCATTTTTACATTCTCAAGAGTTACATCTGGTTAACCAACTTTCCATCATTTAGCGATTTAGGGACTACCTGGAACCCTCTCAGGGACCACTGGTGGTCCCCGGACCACCTGTTGAAATCCCCTGCTCTATATGGCAAAAAAAAAAAAACATAAAAAGCACCATGTACTGTACTTCTCCACACCAAATGGGTGAGTGGAGGAGCAGGCAATGGAAATTACACTGCTCTTCTTGCAATGGTAAGCATCCCTAAATAGTACTATTGTGCAAGGACCATTTTTACCACTTTTCAACGTATATTCATATAGGAAGTATAAGCAAGCCTTGTCGAGCCATTAGGTCCATGGGCCAGGAGTAGTTTGAGGGAGCTTGATGCACAAGTACACCCCCTGGACATGACACTAGTAAGTCCCATGAACTGCACACTCTGAGACAGAGAGGAAAAAAATAGTGATATTTTATTATGGGTGGGCGATTCACTTACGTCACGATACGATACAATATTGATAATTAGGGTCCTGAGTCGATTTATATTGTGATTCTTAGTTATGCTGTGATTCCATTTGATATATCGATATGCCGCATTTTCCCCCACAAATGATGTGCTTTTATTATACTAGAATAAGGGGGATTTCACCCCTTTTTCAAGATTTTTTTCTAAGAGCATACAACCCTGACATTTGGTTCATTTTTACGCCCTCAGAAAAAAAAGGTCCTAAAAGAAAAATCATTAACAAACACAACACAAACAGTAAAATAACTGTACTGTGAAATACAGTACAGTAAAATGTTGAAACAACAATATGGACCATGACAAGTTCAACAAGGACCTTTTAAAGCAATTTTGCCCACCCTTATATTTTATCATGTACATTCGTGAGGACCAGTACTGTGAAGATATGTTGAAAAGTGGTGAAGTGGTCCTTTAAGTCCAAATAGGACCCAACAGGACAGCTCTACTGTACGACCATAGCAGCAGGGGAGAGAAGTCTGTGTAAATGGTCCTAGATTTACAACAACCATGTAAGTGACGCAACAGCTGTGCTGCAGAGTTCATGCATACACTCCTTTAAAGAAACAGGACGAATAATCAGGGGCGGATCTAGGCATGGGCATGGGTGGTGGGGCAATGCCCCCCTAAATGCCCAGACTGGCCCACCAAACATGATGACATGCAAAACAACCCAAGATATTTCAAATGAAACTGCTTATATTTAAAATGATGTGAAACACTACTACTGCTACTAACTAACTACAGCTGTGTCACCAGTCACCACTAAACCAACAGCATTTCATCATTGAAAACAGAAAACTCTCTGAGTCAGACCGTTAGCTTTATGCATGCTGCGTGTCTGTTGCAACTTCAACAGCAACTGATGTTATTATTGATGCTTTACTTGACTAATAAAAGTTCTGTCACCGAAAAAATGGTATGGGTGCGGCGCCCGTGTCGCTTTGCGCCACGGGCGATGAGGCCGCCCCCATACCATTTTCACCTTCCCCCCAATTGGGAAATGTTTCATCCGCCCCTGTAAAGAATGCTGGATCCCCTCAGATATCTCTCTGAGCGAGGAGGCACTTTCAAACTAAAGCTAATTAGCTGTCGTCTTCAGAGTTTGAACCCTGAAGCGTGTGCTTTTATTGCACATGACGTCCCTACAGCCCTAGTACCTCAGAGCTACATGTATCTGAAGAAAGCCAGCCTTTAATGTTGTTCTTTTTTTTTGTCTTTGTCTTTTTGCCAAATAAAGGGCCAACATAGGTTGTGTAGCTAATGTTTGCTCGGTTAAAAAGAGGTGTAAACAAGGCTTAACAAGCTTTTGGAGAACAGTATCTCATCTCTGCTTAATATCCCTATGACCAATGCCGGCTGTTTCGAAGTGCTCCCCCCTCCATATTTCAGTTTCGAAGGAACATATGCAGCGTTTTTAATGAGCACTTTTCCAGCAGGCTATCTATCTATCTATTAAACAAAACACTGGCCTAACGCTCCTGGAGATTCTGACTTTTTTTTTAATGGAGCTAATTTTTTTCATGGAAAACAAGGAGGATCTCAAAGTTGGTCCTTTGGGGGCTTTTTGCTGCAGCAGTGGGAGTGTTACTGTGGATGCTCTTTGCTTCACTGGTGATCCACTGGCAGTGGATGTGCCAGTTAGAGGAGACTATGTGCTTCAGCCATTAAACATCGTCATGGGCTGCATTTTCATCACCGCTAATCCACTTATCCTTAAAGAGGGGGTGCTGTGATTTTCGTATTTTTTTCCAATTTTGTACATGTTTAAGAGGTGACAGTATGTAAATGGACCCCTTTGTGTGTGTTTTTTATGTGCAATGATGTCTTCCCTTTGTATTTAGGGTTTCTTCCTGGGGCTGAACCTTTCCATCAAACATGCTAAAGAAAAAAACTTCAATATAGTGACATCACGTGTTCAGCCCCTCCCCTAACTCCTCCCCCTTTATCATGCAACTAAAGCTGTGGGTGTGGCTTCAGTTCAGGTAGATCTCCACCCATCACCACCCACCAGGCAAACCAGGCATACGTAATGAACTGGTAGGGTGGAAATCATAAAAATGACAGTTTAACAAACACTGTACACTTTTGGAGGGAAAAAAAATATTTTTCATATAACATTAATACCCGATGATCATGTTTTAGGGTAGAAAAAATTCATGGCACTCCATCTTTAAACTTCTTTCACCTTTTTTACTATTTTGAAAAAAACATTTTTGATAGTTAAACTGAGCAGTCTACTAGCTTACAACATGTGAATGTAGGGGGGGGGGGGGATGGTCATCGCCCGTGTCGCCATACCATTTTCAGTTACAGGACTTTTATTAGTTTTATTAGTCAATTAAGCATCGATAATAACATCAGTTGTTGAAGTTGCAACAGACACGCAGCATGCATAAAGCTAAAGGTCTGACTCAGAGAGTTTTCTGTTTTCAATGATGAAATGCTGTTGGTTTAGTGGTGCCACAATAGCAGTTAGTTAGTAGCAGTAGTAGTGTTTCACATCATTTTGAATATAAGCACTTTAATTTGAAATATCTTGGGTTGTTTCGCATGCCATCGTGTTTGGTGGGGCAGTCAGGTATTTAGGGCGGCACTGCCCCCTTCATGCCCATGCCTAGATCCGCCCCTGATGATATCTGTGTGTGTGTGTGTGCGTGTGCGCGTGTGCGTGTGCGTGTGCGTGTGTGTGTGCGTGTGCGTGTGCGTGTGTGTGTGTGTGTGTGTGCTAATGATTCCCGAGCGCGGCAAGCCGCAGCTCACCGCTCCTTGGAGCTCACCACTCCAAGTGATGGTTAAAAGCGGAGGTCCAATTTCGCTGCGGTAACGTAGTGACAAATCATGCGACTTTGACTTTGACTTTGACTTTGTGTGCGTGTGTGTGTGTGTGTGTGTGTGTCAGGTGAATGGTTGTGATGTGGTAAAGGTGGGTCACAGACAGGTGGTGACGTTGATTCGTCAGGGAGGAAGTCGTCTGCTCATGAAAGTCGTCTCGGTTTCCCGAAAGACGGACGCCAACCTCCTGAGGAAGAAAGGTGTGTGTGTGTGTGTGTGTGTGTGTGTGTGTGTGTGTGTGTGTGTGTGTGTGTGTGTGTGTGTGCGTGCGTGCGCGTGTGTGTGTGCATAATAATAATAATAAATGAGTTGTTATATGGCCGACTAGGTCGTATAACTTGTATCGTAGCCTACAGTGTTTTTCCTGTTTGTTTCCTGTGATGTGATTGGTTAAAGTTGTTTTAGCCCCGCCCCCTCCCAAGAGAGCCCCGAGCACGTCGCTGACGCTGCGCTCCAAGTCCATGACGGCCGACCTGGAGGAGATAGGTAAAGAAAAACACACTCAGAATTTCATTCTATTTGCATTGTTATTCACCCCATTTCGTCCTGACAATTCTTACCAAAAATAGCAGGCGTTCACGGGCCGCGAACGCCTGCTATTTTTCAATGAAAGTTGAAACACCACAAGGACAGTACAAGAAGGGTTTAACCCTTAGTGTACTGAACGTGTTTTGGTGTTCTAAGCATTGTGTTTTAACTATTGAAAAATAGCAGATCTACAAGCTCATAGCGCGCCACCGAGTGGCGCGCTATGAGCTTGTATCTCTGCTATTTTTTTGAAAAATGGTGAAAATCTTTGAATATTATGTTATTCAAAACTAGAAATCTAGACAGGACACAATGGGTTGAAGTAGCCAATAGACTTCGCAGTAAGCCTCGCCGCCTCTCCCCAGTGGCCAACCATGGGTTGGACAAACCTTCATTCGTTCCAATGTAAATAGAATGGACAGTACATCAAACTGCTATGGTCCAATCTGTAATTGGACCATAGCAGTTTGGGGAGGGGCTCAATAAGCTCCGCCCTCTTGTCCACCCTAGGACACTTTCCAGCCAGGCTCATTCATTCCAATGTATATATCATGGAATTTACACAATAAATTACTGGTTCATTTTTGGAACCAGACCTTGAAAACCTCTTCCAAGTCCATCAACAAGGCATGCCCTATGCCAGGGGTGCCCAACCTTTTTTTACCCAAGATCTACTTTTTCAGCAGCCAATTCCTCCGGGATCTACCAGTCCAATATCAACATTTCAAACCACACGCATCGTTGCCAGCCTACAGTAACTTCACAACAACACAACACTACTTTGTTTTACCACTTTACTTTATGTCCATATAAGCATAAAGTACAATTTGTCATAAATCGGCCTACAACAGTACAACATAAGTACAACAGACTTGGACAAACACTGCCATTGCAAATGCAATCATAATAAGAACAGTCCAGAATAGTCCATTACACGTTGCAGAACAATACTGTTGGCATAATTCACAGACAGCAGACAACAATCCTCCAAATGAGCCGCTTCATAGACAGACAGACAGACAGACAGACAGACAGACAGACACCCCCCCACTCACACACGAAAATCGCTCTTTTTTCTCTTCCACCCCTTTTTTTCTTTCCCCCCACATCTCCCGAGATCTACTCGTGATCAGGCCGAGATCTACCGGTAGATCCCGATCTACTGGTTGGGCTCCCCTGCGGCCTATGCAGTGGAAAAAATGTGTGTGTGTGGCATTTATTTGTTAAAACAATGTTTTATCATATAGGAAAGCTATTGGTGGAGAGGTTTGTCTATCACATGTTATGCTTAGCTGTGATTGGAAGCATAGTAGTAGTAAGAGGCCTTCGGGAAAAAAAAAAAACACACACAGAGGAAAAACCCAGATTACAGAAAACATTAAAAGTTCAGGTGTAATTGAGGTCATACAATGAAAATACATGGTGAAAAATAATTTCAGATTGTTGCGATTGTACACAAAGTGACATTAACAGTCAATGGTTTTGTCGGAGCAGCCAGAAGAAGACGATTTGGTGAGTGTCTGGTCTGTCTTTGGCTGTGGTGTCTGTGTTTTTGACAGTGTTCATTGATGTACAACAGTGGTTTTCCACCAGTGGTCCTTGAGAGGGTTCCAGGTGGTCTCCCAGCTATGTTGTTTAACCACATGTAACTCTTGAGAACGTAAAAATGAAACCAAATGGACCCTGGCGGGTCCATTTGGTTTCATTTTTACGCTCTCAAGAGTTAAAATATGGCCCAGGCGGTTAGCTCAACCGTCTGTGCACCTAGGCTGCTAAATCAGCCTGACGGCGTGCCCCGGGTTCGATTCCCGAGTCCGGCGGCCTTTGCCGCATCTCATTCCCCCATCTCTCTCCCCCTTTCCTGTCAAACTTAAAAAAGTTAAAATATTCATCATGTGAATTAGTCCACACGAGTCTACACAACTAGAAGATTAATGGTCATGGACAGAAGCAGAAGAAATCTTTAGTTTTGGGGTCTGTGGAGGCTAAAATATCCTCCAACTGTGGTCCTTGGCTCAAAAGCTAAATAAATGGTGGGCCCTGGGATGAAAAAGGTTGAAAACCACTGATGTGCAACATAGTTGATATTGGTGTTTTCTTGTGTTGGCGCTGGCAAAGTTGATGTCCAAATTGTCCCTGTTGTTGTTTTTTGTTGTTGATGGGATTGCTGCTATCAATGTCGTCGTTGATGTTGTTTTGTGATGTATTCTTCTTTATTTGTGATGTGGTGAAGGTCATGAAATCAAATGTCAAATTTAAAGACGATTTAACCCACATTGGGCGGGTACGGCTTCTGGTGTTCTACACATTATTTGCATTATTAGCATTACTTAGCATTATTAGCATTATTAGCATTACTTAGCACTATTAGCGATACTTTTGCATTCACATTACTTAGCATTATTAGACTTACTTTGCACTCGCAATACTTGCATTAGCAGCATTACTTAGTTAGAATCATTAGCATCAATTAGCATTATTAGCATTACTTAGCATTATTAGCATTATTAACAATACTTAGCATTACTTAGCATTATTAGCATTATACTTATTACTCTTTTTCTGTGGTCTGGATAATTGGCTCAGACAACTGCTCTGATTGTGGACAGCAGTCAGTGGCAATTCCAAGCAATTTGGAGCCGCCAGGCTTATTACTTATAGTTATTGAAAAAAATATCAGACCTACAAGCTCATAGCGCGCCACGGAGTGGCGCGCTATGAGCTTGTAAGGTCTGATATTTTTGAAAATGGTGAAAATGTGGGCGCAAATCTTTTAATTATTCTTAATTATTTTATTAATTATTTTTCGTCTCAGAATGGGTTAAATTATTCATTGCAATCAATAAATGTCGTGGTAGTCGCCACCCGCCAAGCCTTTGATTGAGGACTGCATGCACAATTTTGTCGTCGGCTTCAAATCCAGCTGAGCTTTCCTCGCGAACCCTGGGGTGGCGATGATGACATTAATAATCAGTTCTCAACGCTGCTTCTTTGGTGCAACTGAATACAACTTTCCCCACGATCCGGTTCCATTAGCTGCTGTCTACAGCTATTAAACAGTCAAACATTGACTGATGTTTTTTTTGGGGGGCCTTCATATCAAGTCCTATTCTGCACTGATCGGAGAAACGGTCACCGAGTTAAATACTGCTCTAAACACGCGGCTGCATATTATGTCTGAAAGTTTGTTTTTTTTTGTGCCAGGTCGGGAACATTATCAGTGCACCAACTGTGAAATTTGTTTTGGAGCTAAAATGATTTTGAAAATTCAAAAATTAGGGCTGTTGATTGATTAAAAAATTTAAATCAAATTATTACATGGCTTGAATGAATGCTCCAATCAGAAGCCAGCGTTCTGGTCATGTGAGCGGTGACATATTACACTATAATTCACCGCTCCGCTCTATATTGGACCGCTGCATAATCAAGGTCCCCAAAGTGCAAACAGCTGTGTTCATATCAATCCGCGGTGCGCTTCCGCATTTAGCTCCAGCACGCCGTTAGCGGGTCCATTTGGTTAGCTACGTATTTGGTTGTTTACATGCCGTTGCCGTCACCCTCTCAAGGACCACTGGTGGTCCTCGGACCACTGGTTGAAAACCACTGACGTAAGCCATGTAATAAGCGGGATAACACCCTTCGAACCGGTGATTTGTTTCCTAACTAACTGACCTCGGCTGAACCTCGGTCAGTTATTAGGAAACAAATCACCAGCTCGTCGGGTGTTATCCCTTACTTAATCACCGGTGTTGTAGTGAGACTTTTAGAAGTGGGGGGAACGCCTCTTAAGACACCTGCACGCACACACATGCATGCGCATTTGCGTGTACCTGCGCAACGCACACATAAACACTATTAAAAAGACACAGACAAGTATAGCATATTGAGAAAGATGGTTTACAACTTTACAATGCTAATTGTATCAATAAAAGTAAACGACAAGTCGAAAAAACATATTTTTGCCCCAAAAATATTTTAGATGTGAGAGAAGTAGGGGGACGCCGCCCCCCCGCGCCCCGCCTCCACTACGCCCCTGTTAATCACCATTCCAACTATGTCCAAAATATGCCTTCACTTCCTTTAACAGGATTTGAACATTCAAAAAGAAAAAGGATCGGGGTGAAAAAAAGATCAGTTTATTTTTTAGATAATCATCAAAATAGGTGATCTACCTCCAGCTATACTCTTTGGCTCTGGTTGCAGGGAGACACACAGCTAGTGGATATGTCTCCGTGAAATGCAATCGACCCATTTTTTTTTTTTTTTTTTTTTTTCGAAGAGAAAAATGCTCAGTGGGTTGAGTCAGTGTGCAAATGAGTTAATTGCGTTCAAATTTTAAAGAGGGGGTGCTGTGATTTTTGTATTTTTTCCAATTTTGTACATGTTTAAGAGGTGACAGTATGTAAATAGACCCCTTGGTGTGTTTTTTTATGTGCAATGATGTCTTCCCTTTGTATTTAGGGTTTCTTCCTGGGGGCTGAACCTTTCCAGTCAAATGTGCCAATGAAAAAAACCTTCAATATAGTGACATCACGTGTTCAGCTCCTCCCCTAACTCCTCCCCCGTTATCATGCAACTAAAGCTGTGGGTGTGGCTTCAGTTCAGGTGGATCTCCACCCATCACCACCCACCAGGCAAACCGGGCATACTTAATGAACTGGTGGAGTGGAATTCAGTACAATGTACAGTGTACAAATACTGTACACTTTTTGGGAAAAAAAATCTTACTTTTCATATAACATTAATACCTGATGATCATGTTTTTGGTTAGAAAAAAATCATGGCACTCCATCTTTAAATTAGATTAATGAAGGCAATTTAACTAATTAACTTGTTATTTTCAGCAGCCTTAAAACAAATTTTTGTTTCCCCCCCCCCACCAGAGAAACTGGATGAGATGCTGTCCGGAACACAGGAGGTGGTGATGAGGCCTCGCCACACAGAGCCTGATTTTAAAACGGCCACGGTCAAACAGCGACCGACCAGCCGCCGCATCACGCAGGCCGAGATCAACGTGAGTCCCTACAGCAGGGGGTTTTCAACCTTTTTCATCCCAGGGCCCACCATTTATTCAGCATTTGAGCCACGGAGGACCACCATTTAAGGATATTTTAGCCCCACAAAACGCCCCCCCAAACTAAAGATTTCCTTTGCTTCTGTCCATGACCATTAATCTTCTAGTTGTGTAGATTAGGACTGATTCACATGGTGAATATTCTAACTCTTGAGAACGTAAAAATGAAACCAAATGGACCCTGGCGGCTCTCAAGGACCACTGGTGGTCCTGCCCTACAGCAAACAAACCCACTAAGAACTAGGGCTTTAACCAAAAAATCGATACATCGATGCATCGATTTGCATAACACGTGTCGACTCCAAAAAGCCCGAGTCGATAAGTTGTTTTTTCCCTTCCTCCGAAGGAAAGGAGGAAAGAGGAGGAATTAAACATTTAGCCTACCTTTGTTTTCCCCTTTTTTCTTTCTCTATGTGTGCGACGCGTGTGTAGGCTACTGTGTATATAATTCAAATGTAATATTGGTTACTGTCACTCACGGACAGAAGTCTCCTTCGAAGTTTCCTTTGCAACTCTATCGGAGTTAAGCTTTAATTTAGGCAGCTGCATGCGCAGTGCGCTCTTGCACTCTGGGCGCGCGGCGTTCCAGCTGATCATTATGTAGCCTACATACATACACGGATCAGATCGAACAGCAAACAGTGTCAGAGGAATACAGAACTTCATCAACCAACACCTCCCCGTGCAGTGACCGTCTTGTTCTTCGTTTCGCATTAGGCTACCGCACGGGACGCATGCTTCTGTCCGCGTCATTCTCATTAATTTACTGAATGAATCAGAAAAGAAAAGCGGTGCGATGGTGGTGTTGGAGGAGGAGGCGGAGTCTACATGTAAATGGATCGTATTCTGCGTTCTAACGTGTGGGCTGCTGCGTATTGATAATGTTATGTGTTTTTATGGCTGGCCTGGGAGTGGACGATGTGCAG
This sequence comes from Benthosema pterotum, assembly GCA_039105355.1. NCBI lineage: Eukaryota > Metazoa > Chordata > Actinopteri > Myctophiformes > Myctophidae > Benthosema > Benthosema pterotum. The sequence goes on from CM076987.1 coordinate 41,662,467, forward strand.
CTGTGTGCCAATATTGTTTTCATATTAAGCTTGCCACATGCGCCATGCGTAGCCTCGCGATGTGTTTTGTATAAGCACTGCGCCGGCATATAGCGGCACCATTTGATCCCCACCCCCCCCTCGGGGAACCACCACGACGGCCCCCCCCCCCGCCATAAAACGATAAATCGATACAACTTCGACTTGACTGTCTGACAAGTCGACTTGAAAAAATCTCAAGTCGTTAATGCCCCACTAAGAACCCAGCAGTGCATAATGGCTTTATTCCAGTGGCTTGCAACCTTTTTGATACCAGGGGGGCCCACTATTTTTTCAGCATTTGAACCACAGACCACCATTTGATGACATTTTAGCCCCAAACAGACCCCCAAAACTAAATATTTATTTTGCTTTTGTCCACAATTCCAATGCTGGATTTCGGAGAAAACAAAACAGTCCAACATACAGATCAAAATGACTATTAATCTTCTACATTCTCTAGTTGTGTAGTGTGGGATAATTCACATGATAAATATTTTAACTCTTGAGAGCGTAGACCCGCAAATGGACCCGCAAGGGGTCCATTTGGTTGTTTTTGGATGTGGCATTTTGTTGTTTTTTTTACGAGAAATCGCAAGCATTGAAGATGCGTTCCCGGTATATTTGTGTCCTGAACGCGTTTTGGTGTTTTATCTGTTGAAAAATAGCAGATCAACAAGCTCATGTCGCGCCACCGAGTGGCGCGACATGAGCTTGTTGTTCTGCTATTTTTGAAAAATTGTGAAAATGAGCTGCAAATCTCTGAATATGTTATTTTGGAAGCAAACATTTTTAACTCAATTTTTTGCATCTGGGGGATCCCTAGAACAACATGTTTTCAGATGGGGGTCTGCAGCCAAATATGGATAATTCTGGGGGTCCTTGGCATGAAATATGTTAAGCATCACTGACACAGGAACATAGATTTTTCAGAGAAACTAGAATCTGTCAGAATCTAGCATCAGAAACTAGTCACAAACTAGAATCTACTGCCGGAAAGTACAATCAGGTGTCAAATAGAATATATTCTTAGATTTGCGCATCATTTTTCACATTTTTTCAAAAATAGCAGAACAACAAGCTCATGTCGCGCCACTCGGTGGCGCGACATGAGCTTGTTGATCTGCTATTTTTCAACAGATAAAACACCAAAACGCGATCAGGACACAAAGGTTAATTTCAAAGACCGTCTGTTTGGTATGCATAAGTGTCACAGGTCCATTTGATTCTGTTAGTACACGCATGTCATCACACACACACACACACACACACACACACACACACACACACACACACACACACACACACACACACACACACACACACACATAAAGGTCCACTTGGTTCCTAATTATCAATCTTATGTACAGTATGTTTCCCTGGAGACTTCCGTAGAGCAGGGGTTTTCAACCTTTTTGACTCCAGGGACCACCATTTATTCAGCATTTGAGCCACGGACCACCATTTGATTACATTTTCACACCAAAGACCTAAAATTAAAGAATTCATTTGGTTTTGTCCACAATTCCAGGCTGTATTTTACCAACATTAAGTGGTGCTAATTCAGATGATGAATATTTTAACTCTTGAGAGTGTGAAAATGAAACCAAATGGACCCGCAAGGGTCCATTTGGTTTCATTTTTACATTCTCAAGAGTTACATCTGGTTAACCAACTTTCCATCATTTAGCCTGGGGACCACCTGGAACCCTCTCAAGGACCACTGGTGGTCCCCAGACCACCTGTTGAAAACCCGTGCCGTAGAGGGTTAGGAGAGTAATATGTTTACTTTACTTATGAAGTTATTACTTTACTTCTTACGTGAATCAAAGAATATATGTCATATTACCCCCCCCCCCCCCCCCCCCCCCCCCCAACGCAAAGGAATATAGATGTACAACACAATCTGTTTAGAGACAACTTGCGACAACTGTGATAACTTGTAGTGTAGGTCATGTGTGCAGAATGCTGCGGTGGATCAGGATCTACAAAGTACTGAACACCTCTGTTATCTGTTGATAGCTAAATCTATTCTATTTTCACATCGTGCAACAGCAAGCCCAAAAGTAATTAGGTAGTAACTAGGCATGTTTTTGCAGAGTAACATATTACTTATTACACATTTTGGCAGAGTAATATCTTTTATTATATAATTATATATATTATAATATACTTTTGCTGGAAAAGGTAATAATATTACAGTAATATGTAATATTTAATTATTTACTGGCCAACACTGATTAGCAGTCCTCTGCAAAAGAAAGTACCAGTAACACAAAAATACTTTTGCCACTTTTGCCAGTAAAGCCACCTTTTTTTTACCACTTACAGTAACATGTGCCCAAGATAGGGACACCAAGCCTAATGTGGCTAGTGTGTGTGTGTGTGTGTGTGTGTGTGTGTGTGTGTGTGTGTGTGTGTGTGTGTGTGTGTGTGTGTGTGTGTGTGTGTGTGTGTATGTGTGTGTGTGTGTGTGTGTGTGTGTGTGTGTGTGTGTGTGTGTGTGTGTGTGTGTGTGTGTGTGTAGTCTCTCTTTGAACGACAGGGCCTGGCGGTACCACCAGCTCTAGAGAACACAGTGCCAAGAGGAATGTCTAGAACCAAGTCATTTGGTAACACACGCACACACGCACACGCACACGCACACACACACACACACACACACACACACACACACACACACACACACACACACACACACACACACACACACACACAGTGTTTCCTTCCAAAGGAAATATCCGAAACACGTCTTTATAATCAGAGTCGTGAATTAGGGCTGTTGAATGATTAAACATTTTCAAATTAATCACAACTTCAAAATTAATTTAATCATGATTAATGGCCATTCGATCGGCAACCATGTCCAGAATGGGCCATGTTTTCCTTTACACGATTTGACAATTTAAAAAAGAAAATAAATATTTCGGAAAAGAGCTGTTTATTGCTTAAATATGTATCAAAATAGGTGATCTATGAGCCCCAAATGCTTGTAGATCCTCCAGCTATACTCTACTATGGCTCTGGTTACAGGGAGACACACAGCCATATATCTCTCTGTAAAACTGCGCTCAACCCATTTTTATTTTTTATTTTTTTCAATGAGAAAATGCTCAGCGGGTTGAGTTAATTGTGTTAAAAATTTTTAATCAGATTAATCAACAAAATGAATTTAACTAATTAACTTAGTATGAATATAATAAGGCATTAAATGGTAATTCCACCCATTTTCAAAATTTTCCTGGGAGGATACAAATGTGAACCAAATGGACCCTAGCGGGTCCATTTGGTTCACATGTGTACCCTCTCAGGAAAAAGGGGTCTGAAAGAAACATGGTGAACATGGTACATCTTGATGATGTCATCAGATGTATTTCACCATGTTAATGATTTTTTCAGACCTCCATTTTTAGGAGGTCTGAAAAAATATGTATCAAAATAGGTGTCCCTATTTGTTTCCTGAGAGGATACAAATGTGAACCAAATGGACCCGCTAGGGTCCATTTGGTTCCATTTGTACCCTCTCAGGAAAAAGGGGTCTGAAAGAAAAATCATTAAAGGTAGGGTAAGTGATTTGAAATTCATGGTGTAGTACCAGCCTGGTGCACTAGGGGCGCCCAAGAGTAGCTACACTATGTGAACCTGCTGCTCCATCCTGATTGGAGGAGAATTCACCCTCCACCTGGGGAACTTTTATTAGCTCCTCTGCTAACGTGTGGGAGGGGGAAACTCCATATGGTCTGCACACCTTATAATAGAGCATTTTAACAGAAAAAAATTTTTTTGGGGTGATATCTGACAAAAGTGAAATCACTTCCCCTACCTTTAACATGGTGAAATACATCTTGATGATGTCATCAGATGTATTTCAACATGTTAATGATTTTTCTTTCAGACCTCCATTTTTAGGAAATACAGAATTGGGGGAACTTTTTTTTTTATCATGTCCACATACACAACATCTCTAAGGTATATTAATGACATATTAAAATGTTGAAAATGGGTGGAGTTCCCCTTTAACACTTTCACTGCTTTAGGCACTTGCCTAAAAAACAAAACAAAAATAAAAATAAAATAATAATAATAATACTTTGGCGCCCCCTAGTGGCCAGGAAAGGCGTGGTTTGGCACTCAAACTGTTAACGGGGTCGTGTGTCATTTTGTGCTGCGCGTGCAGGAACGCCCGAGGACGAGCGCATCTCGGCGCTGATCGGCGAGAGCCGCTTCCCGCGGAGCTCGTCGCTGACGGACAGCTTCATCCCTCCGCCCCCGCAGACGGCTCCGCCTCCGCCCCCCTCCTCCTCGCCCTCCTCCTCGTCCTCCTCCCTGTACCACCACCACCACCACCAGCACCACCAGCACCTGTTGGACTCGGGGCCGCCGCCCTCCTTCCTCCCCCCGCCGCCGCCCGCCCGCGGCGACGCCCAGAACCGCTCCAGCTTCAAGCCGGGCGCCGAGCCACGCCTCCACCACGAGCTGCTGGCGGAGGCGGGGCCGGGGGCGGGGCCGTCGTCCCGGAGCCACGCCCACGCCGAGCGACAGCGCAAGGCGCGCTCCATGATCATCCTGCAGGTAGGGAGGGTGTCTCCGTACTTTAAAGGTAGGGTAAGTGATTTGAAATTCATGGTGTAGTACCAGCCTGGTGCGCTAGGGGCGCCCAACAGTAGCTACACTATGTGAACCTGCTGCTCCATCCTGATTGGAGGAGAATTCACCCACCACCTGGGGAACTTTTATTAGCTCCTCTGCTAACGTGGGGGAGGGGGAAACTCCATATATGGTTTCCACACCTTATAATAGAGCATTTTAACAGAAAAAAATATTTTTTGGGTGATATCTGACAAAAGTGAAATCACTTCCCCTACCTTTAAATTTCGGGATGTCCCGATACCGATAACAAAGTATCGGATCGGCTTTTTTTGTCCCTTTTTTTAAATCATATCGGTAACGGCAAATACTGTATGGGTATCGGAAAAGTATCAGTATTGGCCCTTATTTGTCATTTATTGGCAAATATGCCTGTCTAGCCAGTGATCAGACACAGGGGTAAGGGGTTGACACTATGGTGAATATACCAGTCTAACCAGTGATCAGACACAGGGGTAATTCCTTGTTGGTGACTTCATATAAAGGTAGTTTTTCTTCTCTGGTATCGGTATCGGCTAACACAACAATTGTGGTATCAGGATCGGACCAGAAATGAAAAAGTCGCATTGGGACATCCCTACTTTTAATCGATTTTTTTTTTGATACTTATGTAGGTCTGTTCATTAATTTGTGGCGTTATCAGGCTGCATTGATATGTATGATGATGTATGATGATGTGTATGAACTTTTTTGTTATCTATATCGTTTAAAATTGCTTTAAAATGTTCTAGTTGATTGACCTTGTGGTGAAGCACAACTTGATCAAGTTGTGTTTGTTAATTATGTTAACGATTTTTCTTTTAGGAACTTTTTTTCTGACGGCGTACAAATGGAACCAAATGGACCCGTTAGGGTCCATTTGGTTCCATTTGTACGCCCTCAGAAAAAAATCTTGGGGGCACGGTGGAACAGTGGTTAGTGCTGTTGCCTCACAGCTAGAAGGTCCTGGGTTCGATTCCTGCTAGGGGCGCTGCTGTGGGTGCTGGCGGCGTGTCTGCTCCTCCGCGTCATCAGTGCCCATACCCGAGGCGGGGTTGACGAAAGGGCCTTTCTGTGTGGAGTTTGCATGTTCTCCCCGTGTCCCCTAGGGTAGATACCCTCACAAAAACATGCTGTAATCCTGGACTCTAAACTGCCTCCCCCTGGCCAGCCGGGGCACCTGATGGAGGGGACAGGAACTGGTTGGAATAACGTGTTCCTTCCACGCGCTACGTCCAACCAAGGAAACTCCCCCCTGTCGGGTGAAAAGAAGGCAGCTTGGACTCCTCATGCATTGAAGGAAGCATGAGGCCAGTCCGCTGCCTCCCAAGGTTGGCGGAGGATGTGTAGAGCCCAGGATCACATTAGGAATTGGCACTGGGTGAAAAAATGGGTTACAAAATCGTGGGATAAAAAATATAAAAAAAAAAAAAAAAGAAAAAAAAATTGAACGCTAGTATAATAATAGCAGAGTCGTTCGTGGGTAAAAGATGCGATATATCAATATACCAAATCGAATCGCAGCATAATTAAGAATCACAACATAAATGGATTCATAAGCCTAAATATCAATATTGTATCGTATGGTGCGGCTGTGGCTCAGTGGTAGAGTCACCGGATGGTAACCACAAGGTTGCCGGTTCGATCCCGGGCTCCCCCTTACGTCCCCCTTAGTGTCGAAGTGTCCTTGAGCAAGACACTGAACCCCTAATTGCTCCTGATGTGCTAGTAGGTACCTTGCATGGTTTCCACTGCCGTCAGTGGATGAATGTGTGTGTGTGAATGGGTAAATGTGATGCACAAGCTATGTAAAGCGCCTTGGATAAAGGCGCTATATAAATGCACCATTTATCGTGAATTAAGTGAATCGTCCCACCCCTAATGCACACGCACTTGCACCTCAAGTGTCCTCCTTTCTGAGGTCTTGCTTCTGGCCACCCTGCCCATAGATGTATGAGAAAGCTAGATGGCTCGCCTGCGATGCTGGCCAATCGGGAGCGACGTCGTTCGCGGCAGCCATCTTGCGAGAGGACAGCATAACATTGTGTCTATGAGCATATACTTTTTAAATGACACCGATTTTCAAACGGATTGGTTTGTTGTACACGTCAGAGACGCCCGCATAATATGGGCCATTATATGATGTTTTTGAAAAATATTAGAGCTGTCAATCGATTAAAAATTTTAATCATGATTAATCGCATGATTGCCCATAGTTAATCTTTGATTAATCGCAATTTAATCACATATTTTTATGAGTTCTAAATATACCTTAAATGAGTGTTTTTCAAGAATATTCATATCAAGGTCAATTATTTAATCTTCATTTGAGCCACAGACCACCATTTGATGACATTTATTTAGACTTCCAGACCTAAATTAAAGAATTTGTCAACAATTTGATGTTGGTATCATTAGGAGCGAACATGCACATTTTGTAGAAAGTTTTCTACATTCTTTAATTGTGTAGGCTTATTTTAAAGTAACTTAACTGATGCAGATATTTAACAATTATTCACCTGCATTTGGCAAAATTTAACCAAATAGACCCACTGTGAGTTACTGTGAGTTAATCTCGCACTAAAAAAATTAATCGAGTTAACTCACGGCTGAGTTAACTCGCGATTAACTAGTTAATGCTGACAGCCTTAAAAATATATATATAAAAAATAGCAAAAATCATAGCCACATTGATAACGTTCATAATAATGCAAACCGTTTGTAAATCCATAAACGACGTCAGAGGCTCCGCCTCAAGCCATCTAGCTTTCTTATATATACTCGCAGGGGTTGACACTAAGGTCTCCGAGGCACTTGCCCATCGGGCAAGTGCAAGTCAGGTTCTACTTGCCCTCAGGTCATGGTCACTTGCCCCCCAAAAATATATTGTAAATTTTGCATTTAAGTTTACTTCCTACTTGGGTGCTTTAAACCAGGGGTTTTCAACTGGTGGTCCCTGAGAGGGTTCCAGGTGGTCCCCAGCTAAGTTGGTTAACCAGATGTAACTCTTGAGAACGTAAACATGAAACCAAATGGACCCTTGCGGGTCCATTTGGTTTCATTTGTACACTCTCAAGAGTTAAAATTCATCATCTTAATTAGCCCAGGTCACAATGACTGCCTTCAAGACAAATTTATCTTGTGTTGTGTTATAGTGCACCAAGTTGCACACTTGCCCGATCGGGCAACCAGGTAGCAGTCTTCACTTGCCCCACCATTTTCTTTACTTGCCCCGGGCAAGTGTTAGTGTCAAGCCCTGTACTGTATCTCTGACCCACAGGACTCTCCGGCACCGCACCACCACCACCACCTCCACCACGTGGCCGCGGAGGGCGGCGGCGGCGGCAGCACCGGCGGCTCCACGCTGTCGCTGCACGTGGCGGTGAACCCCGCCCCCGCCGGCGGCGGCCCGGGAGGCCACTCGCCGCTGTCGCGCCGCAGGGGCCGGCCCATCGAGAACCCCTACGCCAACGTGGGCCAGCAGGCTCCGCCCAGCAAGCCCCAGAGGAGGAAGTCACCGCTGCTCAAACAGCATCCCGTGGAGGAAGGTAGGAAGGAGGAGGGAGATGAGCTAGGACAGGGGTCAGCAACCTGCGGCTCTAGAACACAGCCCTAGTGGCTCAGTGGCTGTAGCATTATTACCAGTGTTGGGTATCGTTACTTTATAAACTAACGACGTTAGGTTATTGGACTACTGCCCCCTAAAACTAATCTCGTTAAGTTACAAGTTACTTTCTACAAAAAGTAACGTAATAGATTATTTTCCGTTATTTTCCGTTCCTGAACACAATTAAAATACTCCTTTTCTCTTTGTTTTTAATGTATGCACAATTTAGTTGCATTGTATTACCAGTGCATGAGTCGCACTCCATGTTGCACACATGAACCACCACCACCGACAACAACTGTACTCAGTGACACCATGTCACCCATCACCCACTATGAACTAGGTTGCTACAAAGTAGGCTATGTCAGATCCACAGTAGGCCTACAGACAATATTAAGCTGTACGCGGTACAAACAGACAGAGAACATGATGATGCCCCCTCCACGCTGCGCAATGGCAACCACAACAACCAGCTCCTGCAGGCTTCTCAACTGACCATCGTAACCCAGCCTATGAACTAGACAGTCTATATAAGACAAGCAGTGTTGGGCAGTAACTAATTTTAGATTACATATTACTGTAATATTATTACTTTTGCTCCAAAAAGTAAAGTAACGAGATTACTCTGCAAAAATGGGTAATAAGTAATGCATTACTTTGCAAGTAACGCCAAGTTACTTTTTTTTTTTAAATGAGCTTGTTGTTGCATGCAAAAATAGAACAGATTTACAAGCTATCGACAGGTACTGTAACAACAGAGATGTGCACTAGATTGTAGATCCAGTTCACATGCTGCATCCTGCACACAGTTATGTAAACTACAAAACGCTTGCTGCTTTATTTTGTATTTTATTTTTAAATACAAGACCTCAACTGTCTTTGAAAACAATTGTGAAAAAGCTTTGGCTTTGTTTTCAGGTGCAGTTTGTGGGATTGGAGACTATTATTATTCCAATAAATTGGATTCAGTTCTAAAAAGAGCTCGCTAAACAGATTATGTTCCATTACATCTATATTTTTTCAAAGGCGGTGTTGAGAATTTGGGAAAGTAATAACGTAATATGTAATATATTACTCTTCAATTCCAGTAATAAGTAAAGTAATGATATTACTTTGTCTAAGCGGTAAAGAGTAAAGTAAAGAAGTTACTTTCCTAAGTAATATTGACCAACACTGAAGACAAGGCACGGCGGCCAAACAATGAATTAAACATTACTCACCTAATAACACAGCCAGAGTTTATAGCCGATTCCCAATCGAGAGTGCGCGTGTTAATCCAAAAGTGTACGGCGTCATTGTTTACAAGACTTTTAGCAAGTCGCGCCTAGAGTAGCTGCTCACTACGCAAGCAGCCAGCGGACTTCCTCTTTCTTCCTTTTCAAAATAAAAGATTCATACTAGAGTATAACTAGACACCAGCTAGACAGTAGGTTTACTATTATTTCTTAGGCGGATTTACAGGATGTGCAGACAGAAAATGTAAACTACGCACATCACTCGCAGAAGGATGAAGCCACAACGTGCAGTCGGCTTATTCTACCCTAACAGAAGGAGGAATATACGCTACAACACCGGGCAATCTCAAGAAAATGAATTGCGACGAACTATAGTAACGAGTTACTTTTTTGGAAATGTAACTAAGTAACTAACTACTAAATTGCAAAAATAACTCGTTAGGTTACTCCGTTACTAATAAAACTAATCTGATTACGTAACGACGTTATCAATAACGCCGTTATCCCCATCACTGATTATTACATACACATACCAAAATAATATAAACATTTCAGTCACCCAAAACGCGTTGCGCTGTCTGACAGTTGCCAGTTAAAGTAGCACTTGGCCATGTCAAAAAAGCCCAGCAGTTATCAGAGGTGGAGCTTTCAATGTGAACCACCCATTTTCAAAGGTTTACTCAGATTACTATGTCATTAATATACCTTAGAGATGTTGTGTGGACTAGAAATGGAGTTCTGTAAAACTCAGAACTTATTTTTATTTTTTTAGAAACTCCATTTCTGAAGAAAGGTTGTGTTTCACCATGTTAATGATTTTTCTTTGAGGACCTTTTTTTCTGAGAGTGTGCAAATGGAACCAAATGGACCCGCCAGGGTCCATTTGGTTCACATTTGCACACTCTCAGGAAAAAATAATAATAAAATGCGGCTCCAGACAGATTATGAATTTAATTTTGGGTCGAAAATGGCTCTTTCAACATCTTGGGTTGCCGACCCCTGAGCTAGGAGTTCATATCGTTCAACACGTCATATCGTTCAGAGGCACGAGGCACTGGCAGGGGTGTTTTTGCCATTAGTGCAGACTTAGGCAGTTGCCTGCCGACTCCCCCTTTCCCTCATGGCGCCCCATGAAGGAAAGGGGGAGTCGGGCTTTAAAGGGGAACTGTCTCCACCCATTTTCAATATTTTACTATGTCATTGATGTACCTTCAAGGTGTTGTGTGGACATGATAAAAAAAGTCCCCCCCCCCCCCATTCTGTGTTCCCAAGGATTGGAGGTCTGAAGAAAGCCACTAGCATGGTGAAACTACATCTTGATGACATCATCAAGATGTATTTTCACCATGTTAATGGATTTCTTTAGACGCTTCTTTTTTATGAGAGCGTACAAATGAACCCATTCGGGTTCATTTGGTACGCTCTCAGAAAAAATGTTGTAAATTGGTGAAGTTCCCCTTTAAAAGCATCCCAGGCTAATACTGTATGGATAAATACATTAACCAATACTTGTATACTTATCCATAGAATTAAACATTTAAACAGAACACACATAATATGTTCTTTAGGTTAAAAATTGTTCATATTTTTATCCCTTGGGAGCACCATTTTACTGTGCCTGTCATGGGAGGCCATTACTGACACAGGTTATTACAACACAGGGTGGTAAACTACAATACCTGCCCACCACTACCCAGTCCAGAGGTACCAATCGGGGGGGGGGGGGTATTCTAGTTTCTGACACTAGATGACGCCAGATTCTAGTTTGTGGCACTTGTTTCTGATGCTAAATTCTGGTTTCTGACGCTAGATTCTTGTTTTTTTCCCTGAAAAAAATCCATGCTCCTGTGTCAGTGATGCTCAACATATTTCACAGGACCACCAGAATTATCTATATTTAGCTGCGGAACCCCATCTAAAAAAAAAACAACTTCTAGGCATCACCCCAGAAGCAAAGATTTGAGCTAAAATGTTTCATTCTGAAATAATATATTCGAAGATTTCTGCCACTTTTTCATGATTTTTCAAAAATAGCAGAGATACAAGCTCATATCGCGCCACTCGGTGGCGCGATATACACCAAAACGCGTTCAGTACACAAAGGGTTAAACTTGTTTAGTCATCAGGCTGACGCAGTGAGCATATACGTGAGCATATCACTAAATAATGTGCCAGGAACGGAACCATTGGCGAGTGCCCACGATCTGTTTCAATCTGGATACAGATCTATTTTCACATGCAACATGACGTCACCGAGCTTCATAACAGATGCCACTAAGACAGGAGGTCATGTACCTGTATGTCATTCCTACCGCAACTGCCGTTGGCAGTTAAAAAAAAAAAAACGGCGGCTTTGTTAAGAAATGTACTGTATTTTCAACCTTTTTCATACCAGGGCCCACTATTTTTTTTCCGAATTTTAGCCACGGACCACCATTTGATGACATTGTAGCCCCACTTGCCCGCTTGCCCTGGGGCAAGTAAAGAAAATGGTGGGGCAAGTGAAGACTGCTACTCTTGAGATCATAACTCTTGAGAGCGTCGGTTTCATTTGACGCTCTCAAGAGTTAAATTATATTTAAACATCTGAATTACCTGATTTTTAAGAATCTACACATTTAGAAAAAATGTAGAATAATTGCTATTTTGGCAACATTTTGTCAAGTTTTGTTTCATTCCTTCTCCTAAATTAGTCAGAGACACTCAACATCAAATGGTGGTCCTCCTCCGTGGCTAAAATGCAGAATAAATAGTGGGCCCTGGTATCATGAAAATGGTTGAAAACCCACTGCTCTAGCGCATACATTCTAGTGCATTTTGGAAGTGCCGCTAGTGCATTTCGGACTTTGACAGTTGGCAACACTGCTACAGGACTCATAGTGGATTGGAGTCACACTATTACAATAGCCGAGCTACATCTCACAAAATACTTGCATATGTACTTGTGTGACGCTATTTTGGGTAACCTCCCCGTAATGGGGACAAAACCCGGGTGACAATGGGCTTTAGATGCTGGCCCTACTGTAATTTCACCAGTTATTCTATGGAGGCTCTGACATCCCGCGATAGTATTGTGATCGTGACAGGCCAAACAACAGTTGAATCTCCTTTCACTTCACATCACTCCCTGGTCTCATCACTGAGGCGTTCCATTGAGACACAGTGATCTGTCATCTTTCCTTAATTCTCTGTCACTGATGTGTTTGTTAAGCTGCGTCTATACACGTATACTTTATCTTCTGGATCAGTGATTTTCAACCGGTGCTCCGGGAACCACCAGTGGTCCTTGAGAGAGTTCTAGGTGGTCCCCATGCAGGCAAGATTATGGAAAGTTGGTTAACCAGGTGTAACTCTTTGAGAGCGTAAACATGAAACCAAATGGACGCTTCATGCCACGGGCGATGAAGCCGCACCCATACCACTTTCAGTTACAGGACTTTTATTAGTCAAGTAAAGCATCAATAATAACATCAGTTGTTGTTGAAGTTGCAACAGACACACAGCATGCATAAAGCTAAAGGTCTGACTCAGAGTGTTTTCTGTTTTCAATGATGAAATGCTGTTGGTTTAGTGGTGACACAGCTGTAGTTAATTAGTAGCAGTAGTAGTAGTAGTGTTTCAAATACTTTTAAATATAATTTATTTTATTTTTATTTTACGTGCACAATGTAAAAGGAATACTAACGAAGTGCCAGCCAACCACTCTGCATGCTATAAATGCAGTCTCTAGGATTTGGGACCTAGCTGTAACTGTTCTCTGCCAACTCCTGTGCATAATGTGTTTTGTTTCCCGTCGAAACGGAAACCTGGTAGCTCCAAAAAATAAATTTCATCCTGTGTCTTCTTGCACAAAATCAGCAGAAGTTGGTTGATCTATTTCACGAGGCTAATAATGCTAATAATGCTAAGTAATGATAATGCTAAGCACTGTTAATAATGTTGATAATGCTAAGTAATGCTAATGCTAAGTACTGTTAATAATGCTAAGTAATGCTAAAATTCTAAATATTGTTAAAAGTGCTAAGTGAGGCTAATAATGCTAATTGATGCTAATGATGCTAAGTAAGTAATGCTGGTAATGCTGAGTATTGCTAAGGCTAAGTAAGTAAGGCTAATAGTGCTAAGTAATGCCAATGCTAAGTATTGTCACTAGTGCTACTAATGCTAAATAATGCTAATAATGCTAAGTAATGCTAATGATGCTAATAAAGCTTAGAACACCAGAACGCATATGGCACAGAAAGGGTTTTAAGAGCTTGTGACTAAATAATCTACAATAACTATTTTTTGTCCCCCAAAGTAACAGTTTGGGACATACAAGGTTTCTTTGCGCTGCTGGAGAGCTACTATATGCAGCTCTGGGTCCCTGCGGGGTCCGGCTGCGCCAGGGCCTTGTCTTTGCATTTTTTAGTGGATGTCAGGACAGTGGCATTCGATAGTAATGACTGCTGGCATTTGCTGATGATGAGAAATAAGGCAATCACGCATAACGATTGTGGCAGCGGTGAACGTACGTTACGTACGCAACCGACACAATGAATGCAGCACAGCACAAATTGGCCTCAAACACGGAACAGAATCGTCTGCGTTGGCATAGAGTCCTCATCGACCCACTTTTCCCAACCTTGTTATATTTAAGCATAGTCAGGCATAGGTGTCAAAGCATTTATTCAAAGGTGTGCACATTGTTCCATTTTATAGATTGGCTATTAAGTACACTATAGACTGCTTGCCAGGCCCATAGAGCCACATTGTGAACCCAGACATGTTAAATACACAACGTTTTATGTTGAGTGTGGGTTCCCAGCATGTAGAAACTGCACTTGTTGTGCAATTTGCATCTATTGCGCAATTTTCATAACTAACAACTTATAGGAGTAAAAAAAAAAGTAATAAATACATTTCATGATGCTTTATAGCACGTGGTGTGCAGTGATGGGCAAGTTACTGGGAAAATGTAGTAAGCTACCCTACTTGTTACTTTCGAAAAAATGTAGCTAAGCTACACTACAAGCTATCCCCAGAAAATTGTAGCAAGCTACACGACAAGCTGCACGACAAAAGTAGCTTGCTACATCGACACTACCCATGTATAAATATACATCTCAACTTAATGTATCGGTTACTAAATAATAATAATAAAATAATATAAATAAAATCATAATAATAAAAATCTAAATTGAACATAGGATGGCGCCATGTCTAAGATTTGGGATGTATATTAGTGGTTTTCTACCCATTAAAAATGAGCGGAATTCGAAAATCTGTGTGGGGAAAATGTAGTAAGCTACTTTCCTTTTTACTTGAAACAAGTAGTGTAGCTTCACAACAAGCTACTCGAAACAAGTAATGTAACTTCACTACAAGCTATTACCAGAACTAATGTAGTAAGCTACTAAGCTACACTACAAGCTACGGGAAAATGTAGTTAAGCTATGTAGCTTAGCTACTTGTAACAAGCTACTGCCCATCACTGGTGGTGTGCCAAACTAGGGGGTTTTGATTATGCTGATTTTTTTTTCCAAAAAATAAGTGGCCTTAGCTCGAATGTACTGCTTTGGCTGTTTTTTGTGCAAATCTAATGCTTGGAATGCATTCAGCATCATGGAAACACTCTAGTTTGACATGTCACATGCTACATAATGCATGGAAGAAATGTCTTCTTTTTTTATAGGTTGTTAATGGTATGGTCACATATTATGCCATTTATGACAATTGCTCAACACATGCAGGATAGGATTTGGCAGATTCTCCATCCTGGGGACCCCTAGTCAACATTTCTTAGTCGAAAAATTAAGCCCCTAGTCAAAAAAACCTGCACTCAACTTGCCTGGGTTCACATTCTGGCAAGTGGACTACTATTGAAAAACGTGTGTATTCCAGCCTGATCTCACAGTAGTACAGTATGCACGGAATGCCACCTACAGAATTGCGTGTATACACTACTAGAAAAAGCCAAAATCCATGAATATGTACTTGGATGTGGTTTTCACAAACACGAATGGCTAGTTGGGGGTGGTCAGTTTGGGTTTTATAATATTTACTATTCTGTCCATGGCATATCGTAACTCGGACGCGGCTGAGTCGGCCCTGCCGACCATCGCAACGCTCAGCGTGGCGATTCGCTCGGCTAGCGCCTCGCTCTGTGGTGCTTCACAATGCTCATGGTCGGCAGAGACGGCGCCGCTCCGTCATTTTCAGTGGAGACATACAGGTATGTTAGTATATGCGCGGATTCATTTTAGTATATTATGCACGGATTTGTTTTATAAATTGCACAGATTTTTGCGTATTGTAGGCAAGTATGGACGGAATGGCACTTCCGTGCATACTTGCCTAAACCTCTGAGACTGGGTTGGTATATTCACACTTCTGCGCTGCCTAATTTTGGAATATTTATAAACCTTTTCTGAAACAAATGAACCTGTGTAGTGTGTTAATGAGGCACAGTTCAACGTTCACTTAGTTGGGAACCATCTGAGACCTCTATTCCCTCTCTCTCCCTCTCTCTCTCTGCTTCCCACAGGGAGCGGCTCTAAGGACCAAGATGGCGGCTCGGCGTCGGGCGGGGACAGCAGCCCCAGCCGGGCGGAGCTGTACCAGCAGCAGGTGCTGTCGGAGCGCGCCCGCGTCCAGGGCCGCCGCTCCTCGCTCTTCCTGTCGGTGGAGGGGGCGGGCTCGGACAACCACGCCCCGCCCCCGCTGCTCACCCTCAGCCACTCCATGGACGACCTGGGCGAGCTCCCGCCCCCCGCCCCGGTGCTGTCGCCCTCCCCCACGCCGCACACCTTCCTGCACCCGCTGACGGGGAAACCGCTGGGTACGTATTGTAGCACAGTATGCTGCACACCGCCTGTTTAAAGGGAATGCTTTAGTGCATGGGTGTCAAACTCTGGCCCGCGGGCCAAATTTGGCCCGCCGTGTGATTTCATTTGGCCCTTGAGACATTATCAAATTAAAGGGGAAGACCACCCATTTTCAACATTTTAATATGTCATTAATATACCTTAGAGATGTTGTGTGGACATGATAAAAAAAAGTTCCCCCAATTGTGTATTTCCTAAAAATGGAGGTCTGAAAAAAATCATTAACATGGTGAAATACATCTGATGACATCACCAAGATGTATTTCACCATGTTAATGATTTTTCTTTCAGACCCATTTTTCCTGAGAGGGTACAAATGGAACCAAATGGACCCGCTAGGGTCCATTTGGTTCACATTTGTACCCTCTCAGGAATTTTTTGAAAATGGGTTCAAACTTGGCCCGCGGCTTTGTTCCGTTTTAAATTTTGGCCCACTCTGTATCTGAATTTGACACCTCTGCTTTAGTGTGTACAATCGCTGTGGCCTAGATTTTCGTCACCGCTAAACCCCTTAATTTCTTTGCCTTTTTAAACTATTTAAACAAAACATTTTTCATTGGTTAGAATGGCCAGTCTACAAGCTCACAAAATGTCAGTAGATTGGCACATTGAACTGTTCCAAAATGATTTGCAAAATAGAAAAAAAGAAGTTAGGAATTAGGCATAAGGGGTTTAGGGTTCCATTTTCGTTTAAATCCTTTATTTCGTTTTTAATATTTAAAAACTTTTTTGGAATATTTCAACATGTCAATCTATTAACACGTTGTGAGCTTGTAGGCTGGCCTTTTGAACTACTGAAAAATGTTTTTGTGTTTTTTTTTATATTTTAAAAAGGCAAAGAAGGTAAGGGTTAAGGGGTTTAGCGGTAACCAAAATGGAGCCCTGCGTTTGTAAACAAAATCTAATAGGGATGGGCAAAAAAATCGATATGCCAACATATCACAATTCTTAGTACCATGATATCAATATCGAATCGCCAGGTTCAATATTGTTTTTTTAAAAAAAATATTTATGTAGGCAATTCATTAATGTGTTCATGTCAGAAAGACTCACTGACGTTATCAGGCTCAGGGCTGGACTGGGTAACTGGGTAACAGCCCGTAATTTTTCGTGTGAATTTGGCCCAGACCAGCCCACGACCACCACCAACCAGCGTACAGATAGCAGAAACTCTACGCTCTGTTCAGTCAGCTCAAACACGGAGTGGCTCATAGTGCACCACTCCGTGGAGCTATGAGCGCGCTATGAGCTAATTATGCTAATATAGCTTAGAACATCAAAGGGTGTTCCCACAAATAACGTACTTGGAGACCAGTGTTGGTCACTATTACTTAGGAAAGTAACTTCTTTACTTTACTCATTACCCCTTAGACAAAGTAATATCATTACTTTACTTATTACTGGAATCGAAGAGTAATATATTACATATTACTTTATTACTTTCCCAAGTTCTCAACTCCCACCTTTGAAAAAATAGAGATGTATAACATAATCTTTTAGGAATCTATTTGAATAATAATAGTCTCCAATCCCACAAACTCCAATCACACAAAATCCGACATTGTAAATGTCTTTCTTAGATAAAATAAAAAAATTAAAAAAGGAGCAGAGATGTGCACTAGATTCTAGTGCACATCTCTGTCGTTACCGTACCTGTCGATAGCTTGTGAATCTGTTCTATTTTTGCATACAACAACAAGCTATTTTTAAAAAAAGTAACTTGGCGTTACTTGCAAAGTAATGCGTTACTTATTACCAATTTTTGCAGAGTAATCTCGTTACTTTACTTTTTGGAGCAAAAGTAATAATATTACAGTAATGTGTAATCTAAAATTAGTTACTGCCCAACACTGTTGGAGACACAAACCATCTATGTCTTGTGATTCCTGGCATGCATATATACAGTAGATTGACATCTGTTATCATTATTATTGCGGTCCATTGTACTAACACTTCACTGAATAAACCTGTGTTCCCAGACCCCTCCTCTCCTCTGGCCCTGGCTCTGGCAGCCCGTGAGCGTGCTCTGACGGCCCGGACCCCCAGCCCCGAGCCTCGCACCTCCTCCTCCAAGCCCTCGTCGGCGTCTCCCACCCCTCTGGTCAGCCCCGACGGGCGGCACGCCGCCAAGCGCACCCCTATCCCCACGCCGCAGGGCAGCCCCGAGCCACGCTCCAAACGCACCACCGCCACCACCACCACCTCGGCGGCCCAGACCAGCCCCGACTCGCAGCGCGGCAAGCCGCGCACCACCCCTCCACCTCCTCCTGCGCTGCAGACCAGCCCCGAGCTTCGCCACAAGCGCGTCACGCCGCCCCTCTTCCCCGACGGGCAGGTGGAGCGCCCCGAGACGGAGGGCGGCGCCACGTCGTCCAGCGCGCCCTCCCCCGAGCGCTGGAGACCCGCCAGCGAGGCGGTCCAGGCGGCGGCGCCCGCGCCCTCGTCCGCCCTAATCGACCGGCGGCGGAGCCTGACGGTGGGCAGCTCGGAGGAGGAGAGCGGCGCCTACACGGTGACGCTCCCGCCGGCGCTGCTGTCGTCCAGCGACGAGGAGACGCGCGAGGAGCTCCGCCGCATCGGCCTGGTGTCGCCGCCGCTGCCCTTCGCCTCCTCCTCCTCGCCGCCGCCACCCACGCCCTCCCTCACCCTGCTGCCCTCCTCCTCCTCCTCCCTCCGGCTGGGCGGAGCGGAGGGCTCCGAGGACGGCCCGCCGTCCTCCCTGCCGCCCTCCATCACGCTGGCGCCGGCCGGCGTGATGGAGGGCGGCCGGGAGGAGGGCGGAGGGCCGTGTTCCTCCTCCTCCCCCACCTCGCCGCAGGTCCTCAAGCCCCGCCTGCGCTCGCCCATCGGCCGCGGCCGCTCGGCGCTGCGCGACCCGCTGCTGAAGCAGTCGTCGGACAGCGAGCTGCTGCCCTCGTCCGGCGGCGGCGCTTCCCCCGGCGGCTCCGGCTCCGGCGCTTCCTCCTCCTCCTCGTCCTCCCAGCAGCCGCGCTACCTGTTCCAGAGAAGGTCCAAGCTGTGGGGCGGCGAGGACCAGGGCCCGGACGGCGGCCCGGCCGGACCCATGCACACCGGCTCGGCTCTGGACCTCACCATGGGCAGCAGGGCCGGCTCCGGCCTGGACCTGGCCAATCGGCTGCAGCTGCTCAACAAGGACAGCCACTCCCTCGGGGAGGAGCCAAGCCCCCTGGACCCGGGCAGGAGGTCACCGGTGGGTGGAGCCAGGTACACCGCCAAACTATGATGATAATAGTGATAATAATTAGCATGACAGCTATGAGCTAATAGAGAGCCACTGGCGTGCACAGAGAGTTTCAAGGGCAGGTGCTCAAATGTAACCAGGAGGGCTTGAGTTTTGGGGGTTAAAAACGCATAGAAAACAGCATTTCAGCATCTTTTTGCTCTTTTAAAAAGGGCATGTTGGTCCAGAGAGGGCCACTAGGGGGTGCTCAAACCCCACTTGACGTCTATGTATGCATGCCTACGAGCTAATAGAGAGCGCCGCAGTACCGCCACCTTTTGTGACAGCTGACACCTGTTCCGGAAGTGAATTTCCACCCCATTGGTTTTAGACATTTTCGACAAGTATTGTAAGCAGCTTTTATGTGTCGCACGTCGCAAGACAACTCGGGTGGGGTCACGTCAGATAATGATGAACACAATATTTTGGACCGAGCAAATGATCACATTTTTTTTTTTTTTATATATTTCTTCATTGCAAAAACGAACTAATTTGTTAGTTGTCACAAACCGAATTGTCTGTGGCGTAAACGTCTTCACATGAATCATTTCTGAAAAGTCTATGAAGAAAATGAATAGAGAATTCACCAGGTGTGTTTTTGCCATTAGGCAGACTAGGCAGTTGCCTGGGGGGCCCATGAGGGGAGGGGGGTAGCCGGGGCGACCACCAGACATGCTTTAAAAGAGGCTAATAAGAGGCTAATAAGCCTCATATGGATAAATACATTATACTTGTCCTCTATTGAACTGAATTGAACACTTAAAGGTAGGGTAAGTGATTTGAAATTCATTGTGTAGTACCAGCCTGGTGCACTATAGGGACGCCCAAGAGTAGCTACACTATGTGAACCTGCTGCTCGATCCTGATTGGAGGAGAATTCACCCACCACCTGGGGAACTTTTATTAGCTCCTCTTCTAACGTGGGGGAGGGGGAAACTCCATATATGGTCTGCACACCTTATAATAGAGCTTTTTTTTTTTTGGGGGGGGGGGGGGGGGGGGGGGGGTGATATCTGACAAAAGTGAAATCACTTCCCCTACCTTTAAAAAACATAATATGTTCTTTAGTTTGGTTAATGGTTCATATTTTTATCCCTTTGGGGGTGCCATTTTGCTGTGCCTGCCATTGGTATTGCCGTCACAAGAGATTTTCCCTGGAGCCCCCCCTTACCAAATGGACCCGTAAGTGTCCAGGAAAAATCTTGCCTCGCGCTCCAAATTGCTTAGAAACACCACCGGAATTCACTTCTGGAACAGGGGGGCCTGGGGGGCCGGACTGCGGCGCTCTATAGAGCTGCGCAGTGACGTCACCGCCCCTGTTCCGGAAGTCTTTTCCCAATTCATTTTTCTCATAGACTTTTCGAAAATAATTTATATCAAGACGATTACGCCGCGGACAAAGCCAACTCGAGTCGTGACGAATCATGATGACACACACAAAAGATGAAAAACGAAACAAAAAGTCTTGTATCATGCCGTTTTCTACTTCTTCCCAATTATATATTATATGACGATATTGTGTTTGTTGTCATGATTTGTCACGACCTGAGTTGACGATTACGCGGCGTAATCGTCTTGATATAAATTATTTTCGAAAAGTCTATGAGAAAAATGAATGGGGAAAAGACTTCCGGAACAGGGGCGGTGACGTCACTGCGCAGCTCTATAGCGTACTGCCAAAACGCTACCTGTACAAGCTGTCTGTCGCTCTTCCAAGAAAAGAGAGTCCTCAGAGATATTTCACTTATTATCTTCAGGGCAACCCGCGGCGTTAGCTATTCTGTATCCACATGCATGTGTGTGTGCGTGCGTGCGTATGTACGTGCAACGTGTGTGAGTGTTTGTGTTGTTTTAGTAACAGTTTGTGTGTCCCTCTTGTCTTCGTAGGAGTGTGGGTGACAGTGGAGAGAGTAAATCGTAGGTTTTGGCTCCTGGGTAAACATTCCTGATTTTAACTAATAACTCACTATAGAAGTTATTAACTAACCTGCAGTATGGCTTGATGTTAACTTGCCTGTTGACGTACTGTACTGTATGTAGTGCCTTCCTAACAGGAGGACGTCTAACAGCCATGCGTCACAACGGGGGTGTTGTTGTGTTCTCTGATTAGCGCATCCATAATTCAGTCTGTGGAATAAATGCATGCATAGAAAAACATCTTCATAACAAGACTGTTAATTATCTTTAATACAGGTCGGAAAACGGTTGAAAGTCAGAAGAAGAACCCTCACTGCTTTGCATTGCACCACCGAAAGCGCAAATTAGTAGTTGGATGTCTAGAGCGACATGTATGACCAATATCATTTGAGTTTAAAGGAGAATTTAAACTCCAAAAACATTTTTGTTTTTACTTTAGTTGCAGTTATTCTTTTTTTTTTAAAGTGCTCCAATTGTTATTTTGTGAAAAAACACTCCTTGGGTGTTTCCTCACAAAGCTTATTTTCCCCAAAATAAGCTTAAAATGGGGCTAATGGGGGTGTTGTTCAAGTTCACCTATATACATCGCTCCAAAATGCAATTTTTTGCTATATATTGTTCTCCACCATCTCAGTAGTGTGTTGACACTCACACTTTCACTTTCGTTTTAGCAGTGGTTCAGCCATAAACTGTGTGCCACGCTCCCACCTTTTGAGACATCTGAATCACTGCTGAACCGGAAGTGTGAGTGTTGACACACTACTGACATGGTGCTGAGACAATAAGCAAAAAATGGAGCGATGCATATAGATCAGGGGTTTTCAACAGGTGGTCCGGGGACCACCAGTGGTCCTTGAGAGAGTTCCAGGTGGTCCCCAGCTAAACTGGTCAACCAAATGTAACTCTTGAGATCGTAAAAATGAAACCAAATGGACCCTTGCGGGTCCATTTGGTTTCATTTTTACACCCTCAAGAGTTAAAATATTTATCATCTGAATTAGCCCAAGTGTACACAACTAGAATGGATGGACAAATGCAAAAGAAATCTTTTGGGGTCTGTGGGTCTAAAATGTCATCAAATGGTTGTCCCTGGCTCAAATCCTGAATAAATGGTGGTCCCTGAGATGAAAAAGGTTGAAAACCCCTGATATAGATGATAGGCCAATAAGGAGTGTTTTCAGAAAAATAACAACTGGACCACTTTTAAAAAGGATGATCAAACCGTCTATTTTCATCCCACACAAACATTACATTCCCACTGACAATGAATGGAGAATGTACAGTATGTCATCGGTTTTTACTATTTTGAAAAACCTTGTTCAGTGAAATGGTTCAAACAGCCCATCTACAATCTCACAACGTGTCGATTTTGATCGTCTTGTAGTTGATCTATTTTTAAATGTGGCAAACGTTCCTTAGTATTAAAAAAAACTCCTTTGTGTGTACATTTTCAAAACGAATTTCAGGCTTCCCCATTCTTACCCTAACCCCACCTCCACGTAACCATATACTAACTGTGCCTAACCATAATATAATCGGTAAAATCATATTTCACTACTAAAACCTTTGAGTGACAACCATTGATGCTACCATCACGCCATCTAAATAACTTACTCAACGCATGATTCGGCATCATAATGTAAAACTGATTTTGTTTTATTGCCTCTACTGAGGACAGACATATTCAGAGGCCTTGTGTTTTCTTATGTCTGTCCTTCTGTAATTATGTGCAGGTATGTCTGTCTGTCTGTCTGCCTAACTGACTGTCTGTCTGTCTTTCTGTCCATCCATACAGCGGTGGAAAAAGTTTTCATTTGTTTTACTTTGGTAAAAGTGTCAATAAACTCAATGTGCTGTAGAAGTAATAGCGCGGTATTTAAAATTTGCTCAAACCTACCTTGTACTTATATGTACTTAGGTAGAAAGTACTCATTATGCAGAATGAACAGTTTCACACGTGTTTTCAAGTCATTTGACAGTCAAATGGCCGAAATGTAAATTTAGTGTTAAAGCGTAGCCTATGTTTTGTAATAATATTTCAACTCTAAAAAAGTAACTAGTAATTAGTAATTAAGAGCAGGAATTATACAAAGCAGGGTGCAGCGATGACGTAATTTTGAGGCCAAAATCAAACGGACTGTTTCTGAGAGCAATTTACATTAAAGCTCCTTTATGACATGGTTGTTCAAACTAGATAATTTGTGGAGATAGAAAACACAGAAAACACACACAGGAGCACCAAAAACACTAACAAAAATTAAAATGTTGATATATTATTTCCCATTTAAGTAAATATACTTTCCACCACTCGTCTGCCCATATGCCCGTACATCCCAGCCTTGACGGAATTTACTCACATTTGGCGTCACAAGTGCCTCAAGAATGAACTGGTTAGAAGTAGCTCATGGTCAAACATGGAAGTCACTGTAACCTCATGTCTGACAACATTTTCAACATGAAATCTCAGAAATATTTCTGGTGAATTTCACAACATTTGGCATCAATTGCCCACTTAGGCTCAAGGAGGGACTCATTTGCATTAAAGGTTTATTAATTTACTCATCTTTTTTTTTTTTTTTTGCCTGAATCCTACATTGGGCGGGTACGCCACTGGTGTTCCCGCCCAAAGCGTTATTAGCATAATTAGCATTACTTAGCATTATTACCATTATTAAGAATTCTTAGCATTAGCATTACTGAGCATTATGAGCCTAACTTACTTTGGCAGTAGCAACACTTAGCATTAGCAGCATTACTTACTTAGCATTATTAGCATCAATTAGCATTATTAGCATTACTCAGCATTACTAACAATACATTAGCATTACTTAGCATTATTTGCATTACTTAGCATTAGTTCGTTAGTTACTTAGCATTAGTTGGCATTACATTACACTTAGCATTACATAGCATCATTAAGATTAATTTAGTTAAAAAAAATGGTGAAAATGTGGCGCAAATCTTTGACTAATTTTTCACTCCCGAACGGGTTCAATGGCAACTGATTTCAATCCAGCCGTATTGATAATTCATCGCGGTGGAATTGTGGTGAAGAGTGTTGGGACCTGAGTTTGGGAAGTGGGGAGTTCGATCCCCACCTGTGGGTATACCACAAACACTATAAAAATGACATGCTGTAAGTCCCTGCTTGGCGCTCAGCATCAAGGGTTTGGATTCAGTATAGAGATCCTTCAGCGCAGGCGGATGTGTTTTTCACATTTTTAATCGGCAGCAGTCTGCGGGAACTGCATTAGCATAATGTTTAGGCAGAGAACAGCAGAGAGCCGTGACCTATATAGGCCACATGGCTCCGTAAGGCTATTAATAACAGCACTATTATCAATGTACTGTATGTCTCCCCCCTCCCCTCTAAAATCAGCCCCAAAACTCACATATTGCACTGGCTCTAGTTGGTTGTTACTTATAAAGTCAGTTAAAGCTCCTATAATATAATGTTACGGTCAAAATAATATTTTTTTAATTGTTTTTATGTTTTTCATGAAGTCTTCCTTTAATTAGATCATCTCCAAAATCTCGTCTTTTTGGCGCCTCTGCAGGAGACCTCCAAAGAAATCCCTACAAGCTTTGTCATTGGCTAACAAATAGTCCCGGCGGGACTATTTCTTAGCCAATCAGGGAGAGCTGCCTCTGATTAAGGAAAAAGGGAGGACTATTGGAGGACTATGATTTTCGAAGGGCCACTACGGCTCCTATGGTTGTCATAGATACTAGGTATTTTCAGGACATGATCTAATAATGGAATGGTCTAAGATAAAGAAGAAATAGAAGGAAAAAATGGCAATACAATGCTGAGATGAGGTTTAATGCCGGGATCCCGGATTCCCGGGACGCCCGGGGACAACTGACTTAATTTCCCTCCCGGGAATGCCTCCGGGACCCGTCTTCCCGGAGGTTATCATTTTTTTCTCTCGATTTTTCCACGCAAATTGTGTTTTTTCCGATATCTGTGAGTGGTCAAATCAAATCTATAACCCTCGCATAAGTTCCAAACATGACTGATAATTAGACTATACAGCGAGGGCTATGAACAGGAGTGTACAAATGTGAACAGGAGTGTACAAATGTGAACCAAATGGACCCTAGCAGGTTCATTTGGTTCCATTTGTACGCTCTCAGAAAAATAGGTCCTAAAAGAAAAATCATTAACATGGTGAAAGTTGAGTTTCACCATGTTAATGTTTTTTTTTTTTTTTTTTTTTTCCCAGACCTCCATTTCTAGGATACACAGAACAGGGGCGAACTTTTTATCATGTCCACATACACAACATCTCTAAGGTATATTAACGACGTAGTGGCGTAATTCCCCTTTGAATTAACTGTGTGATTGAACCTTCCAGGCTGTTCTCCAGTCTGGGAGAGCTCCACACCATCTCCCAGAGAGGCTACACCAGCTACACTGTCAGACCCGGATGTCGCTACCCAGTCACCCGCCGAAGCCCCTCCCCTTCCCCCTCGCCCTGCCTCGATAGGCCCACCCTGGGGCTGGGCTCCTCCCCCTCGCCGTCGCACTGCTCGGAGCGCTCCCAGCTGAGCCACGCCCACGCCCACGGGCACGGGCGCGGCCTGACCATGCAGAAGTCGTCCAGCCTGAGCCTGCCGCCGGAGCCCAAGGAGGTGCGCTTCGTCATGCGGAGCGCCAGCGCCCGGACGCGCTCCCGCTCGCCGTCGCCCTCGCCGCACGCGTCGCCCTGCCCCTCGCCGGTGCTGGGCGGTCCGCTCATGGCGCTGCGGCCCTTCCGGCAGCGGCCGCTCAACCTGTGGAGCAAGTACGACGTGGGCGACTGGCTGGAGAGCGTGGGCCTGGCCGAGCACCGGCAGCGCTTCCAGGAGCACGAGATCGAGGGCTCGCACCTGCCGGCGCTCACCAAGGACGACTACACGGAGCTGGGCGTCACGCGGCTGGGACACCGCATCAACATCGAGCGCGCCCTCAGGCAGCTGTTGGACGGCTCCACCTGACCCACGCGTCTCCTCCTTTTCCTCCTCTTCCTCCTCCTCCTCCTCCTCCTCTTTCGACAGCCCAACAGCCTGACCTCGCGAAGAAGAAGCCCCGATTCCTACTCCGGTCGCACGCACAGCGTCACGTGACGGAAATAAGCTCGTCTACAAGGTCTGCTTTTAAAGATAGACAAAGAAAGAAAATTGAAAGAACTATGAAAAAATGTGAAATATTTTTTTTCCCCAAAAAAAAATCCTTCCCAAACTTTTTCATGTCAAGAACCTTGAGATGATAATTATAGTAGTCGTTATAGTAGTCTATTATTGTCCCCACACTGTGTCTTCACAGCCTGTTCGACAGAAACTATCAATTATGTATTTCAGCCACAGATCAGTGTTGCCAACTGCCAAAATCCAATATGCACTAGAATGCGCCAGAGCAGTGGTTTTCAACAATTTTCGTACCATGGCCCACTATTTATTCTGCATTGGTTGAGTTTAGTCTCTCGGACTAATTTAGGAGATATAACTGGCAAAATGTTGTTCAAAATAGCAATTCTTCTACATTTTTCTTCTACACGTTTGTAGATTCTTAACAATTAGGTAATTCAGATATTTAAATATAATTTGGTTTGATTTTACGCTCTCAAGAGTTACAGATCTATAAGGATCCATTTGGTTACCAATGGTCCTTTCTAGGAAGGAAGGAGGACTCTATTATAGGAGGGAAAATGGTGAAAAACGAGGGTTTTATCTCTGACGCCTGTCAACCAATTTCGCCCCGACTCACCAGCGAAAAAGCACTAGATTTTCCGCCAGGAGCTTGTCACTAATTTTGCCGCTAAATATAGTGACAAATTTGCCAAGTTGGCAACACTGTTCGCCGCAGATCCTCAATTGAAAGTATTTTGTGCCGTGGGCCCCCAGTACAATTTATTTTCCAGATATTTTGACAGTAGTGGACTTGCGTCCTCTCGACGTGACCTTGTAGCTCCGCTATCTCCGGCACGAGACGCGCGTCGCGCCTCAGAGTACACGTTAGGCTTAACCTCTGACCTCTCGAAAACCTCTGACCATTATAGAATCCGAGGAGGTACAATATACTTTGTATTACCGACAAATTAATTCACTTTGTATCTTTTTATCGGGGGCAAAACAGAGCCTAATTAACTTTGACAGGGGGGTGGGGGCACAGTATATTTGTCCAATCAGCTTTGATCAACCTGTTGTTGATGGTGAGGTTGTGGCATGGCGGTATTATGCTAAAGCGTTGTTAAGTGTTTCACGAAACACGGATACATTACACCAGGGGTTTTCAACCTTTTTAACACCAGGGACCACCATTTATTCAGCATTTGAGCCACAGACCACCACTTGATTACAT
Organism: Benthosema pterotum; assembly: GCA_039105355.1. Classification (NCBI taxonomy): domain Eukaryota; kingdom Metazoa; phylum Chordata; class Actinopteri; order Myctophiformes; family Myctophidae; genus Benthosema; species Benthosema pterotum. Next base: position 41,690,320 of record CM076987.1, read on the forward strand.
TTTCACCCCAAAGACCAAAAACTAAAGAATTCTTTTGGTTTTTTGTCCACAATTCAGGGCTGGATTTTGCAAACAAAACAGTGTCTGTAGACTTCTTAATTAAGTGGTGCTAATTCGGATGATGAATATTTTAACTCTTGAGAGTGTGAAAATGAAACCAAACGGACCCGCAAGGGTCCGTTTGGTTTCATTTTTACATTCTCAAGAGTTACATATGGTTAATCAGCTTTCCATCATTTAGCCTGGGGACCACCAGGAACCCTCTTAAGGACCACTGGTGGTCCCCGGACCACTGGTTGAAAACCCCTGCATTACACCATTACTACTTTTGGAATTCTCAAGTCTCGGTTGTCGATGGTTTCGATTCTTGCCCCCGTCGTCTCGTTTGGACAACGATAAGTTGATGAGAGCTGATTTGCGTTCCTTTAATAGTAGGATTATTTTTACTACGCGCCATTTACCGCGTCCTTTCTGCCAACCGAAGACGGCAAGGACGGCTCAGTATGGCTTATGACGTTATAGAGAACACAACGAATAATACACCTTCTTTTTTCCTCGAAGGAAAAAAACGACAACATTGACTAGGTCTTCTGTTACGTATTGTAGTTTCTATCAATTAATTCACCGACGTGATTCACCTGAGGATGCCATGTAGCTCCAACATGTTGTTTTAAAGGTTTCATGACTGGTTTCAATTCCATTTCTGTTTCTTTTTTTAGGGTTTGTAACCTCAAGTAAACACACACGTACACACAACTTGAATGTTTAATATTTGGTGGAATTTCTGTGGTCTGAGGTTTTCTCTGTTTGTTCCTATACCTTTTGAGGAACTGCAATGATCCCTAAAAAAAATCTGTGTGTGTGTGTGTGTGTGTGTGTGTGTGTGTGTGTGTGTGTGTGTGTGTGTGTGTGTGTGTGTGTGTGTGTGTGTGTGTGTGTGTGTGTGTGTGTGTGTGCGTGCGTGCGTGCGTGCGTGCGTGCGTGCGTGCGTGCGTGCGTGCGTGCGTGTGGACCGTGAAAGCGCCAGACCACAGAAAATCTACTGTACATAAAAAAGTTCAGCTTTTTTGGGTGCAACTGAGCTCACAAAAAACAGAAAAACTTTATATTACCAGAATGTTAACATTGATAGGACACTGTTTATAGGGTTGCCCACAGCAAGTACAACAACTATAAGTATACATATCTGGTATAACTGTCATTCCAACCCAATTGGATGGCTCAGCCAGTCATCATCATTCACAACAATAACAACGGCGAAGACGTTGGGATCGTTTCCAGAGCAGAGTTGATGTGCGCCGGAATACTCGACTAGCCAATCAAAACTGGACGTCATATCATATTCACCGCGTGTCCAACATGTTTACAGAACGATTGCTCACATGGACACGCGTCGCTCGCGCCCCCTGTCCCAATAGCTTCTGTACTTGGTGTGGGGGCGGCCCATATAACATAGTTTTGTCCTCGTTCGGTGTGCTGATCATCATTTGCACGTCTGTCTGGGGCTTTTCGTTAAGAGGAGGGTGCTGTTCTCACGTTGGGTATAGTGAACCTTATAGTGGTGCGTTCTCTCTCTCTCTCTCTCTCTCTCTCTCTCTCTCTCTCTCTCTCTCTCTCTCTCTCTCTCTCTCTCTCTCTCTCTCTCTCTCTCTCTCTCTCTCTCTTTAGAACAATTTTTGTAATCCCTACTGGAAGATTTGACTTATAGGTTCATCTGGCCTTCCGAATAGGTCAGAACCACGTGATGATTTTCTGTTTATAGCTTGCTGGTGATTGTGAATTCGGTATGATTTGACAATGAATTGGATTCACTCAAAGGTCGTTCTTTTTTGCTAGGTGTTTTGGAATTCGTATGACTTGCCACTGATTTTGAATTCAAGATGATTTGTCAATGATGACTTTGTTGTGATCGGCTGATTTCTGTTTGATGTGTCTGTTTCAGGGAGAGCTTTAAAAGCGACATTTCACCAAAAAAACCCACACACACACACATTTGATCTGCTCATGATTGAATACGTCTTAAATCCTCCAGGAGCGGGTATGGCACCTTCTGAAAAGCTTGGACTACAGTTACTGTATGTACAAAGTCTAGTAAAGCAACAGTAAATATAATAGTCAAGTAAAGGCATGAATGAGGCATCTGAATGATTTTTATGCAAAATAGTATTTGATTCAATTGTCATGCCGCAAGCGTGTAAAGATCAACCCCTATAGAGCAGTAGATCATCAATATAGAATAGAAATTCCAGACTACTACACAGTAGAAAATACATAGCATGAAATACAGAATGTATATTAATCAATGGATAGAATGTCCAGTATATAATAGACTATAACAGAACGGTGCAAAATCCATCTTGGAGAATCAGTGCCTATGTGGAGAGTTTTAAGACAAAATGCAGTTCAGATGGACTATACCAGGGGTTTTCAACCGGTGGTCCGGGGACCACCAGTGGTCCTTGAGAGGGTTCCAGGTGGTCCCCAGCTAAGTTGTTTTAACCAAATGTAACTCTTGAGAGCGTAAAAATGAAACCAAATGGACCCTGGCGGGTCCATTTGGTTTCATTTTTTATTTTTTTACACTCTCAAGAGTTATAGGATGTCCATCATGTGAATTAGTCCAAATCTACACAACTGGAAGATTAATGGTCATGGACAGAAGCAAAAGAAATCTTTAGTTTTGGGGTCTGTGGGTTCTAAAATATATCCTCAATTGGTGGTCCGTGGCTGAAATGCTGAAGAAAATGGCGGGCCCTGGTGTGAAAAAGGTTGAAAACCCCTGGTCTATACAATTCAAATGGGTTTTTGGAGGAAATGTCGCTTTCACCTGCTCCGGGTTTTAACCTGTGTATTGAGGGCTGCTGGGAGAAGGTGCTAATTCTCTTAAGCCATCTGTACAGAAATAATCTTCTAGGTACCCTTAACTATAACCTTTTTATATCTACAGTACCTTGCACTTAAGACCTAGGTTTAAAGGACCATACCTGCTGTCTGATCACCGCTCCAGGCCCATAGCAAACTTGAATATAGACCCATTTCCCCCACGAATTGCTTCATTTTTGTTTTGGATTGATTCTCTCTGTAGTCAAAATATTACTGACCGAACTTGCGCAATATTAGCCAATATTGTTTAAGCATCAGTGTTCTGTTAATAAGTCATGAATACATACAGAATGCCTTAAAACACAAATATTGACAAAACATTGCAAACATATTTGTGGCCTATGCTTGTGCTTTAAAAAATATACATAAAATATGCAAAAGTACACATGTTTTAAGTATATTTTCTTTTCACTATAAATTGTTATTACTATTATTATTATTATTATTATTATTACAGTTTCCAAACATACTCAAAACGCTTTCTGAGTTATTACACATAATGACTATAGCTGACTATAACGTTGTGGTGCCAGTTTTTCTGGTGCTACCACTTTCCTGCCAGGGTGGTACCGCCAGTGACAAACCACTGTATGTCCCAGAAAAACAAGTACAGATGTTCACAATATCACAAACTATTACTACTCATATATGGGCTAAACATACCAGACCAGCGGTGTGTGTTCCTTTATGTCCTGATCTTAACTATAACCTTATATATCTACCTTACATTTAAAATCCAAGGTTAAATACCTGACCTTAAACGCTCGACATTACTAACATACTTCATCTTAATACTTGGTTATACCTATTAGTATCTGCATTATCTACAATATGATTTTTTTTCTCTAAACTCTGATTGAATCGATCACAGCCCTGTGAACTTCCTGATCTAACTCCAAAGCAAACAGGCCATCGATGGAGTTTGTTTTGAACTCCCTGCCATATACGGTACTGGCTCTGTCTCATTTGCAATGACACATTCTTTCACCGTATAGTTTTGACCGCCAGCGGTCGGCTTACCGTAGGGCATCGCTCGCTGATCACGCGGTTGGCGCAAAACACGACGATTTGTAGATTTCATTCTTTAATCCATCTATTAGTCCGAGTCTGATGAAGATCCCGTTGTTGACTTTCATTTGGGACATAATGGGCGCGGCCATTTAGATTTTTTTGTCCCATTCGCACCCATTCAATCCAATGCATTCAGCCCTCCCTGAGAATCTCCTTCTAGTTGTCGTTAGCGCTAATTCAACTAGGGCTAGACGTCACTTCCTGACTTTTGACCCGAAACTTTTTGCTCAGATCGTGAGAGGACAGGTTAGTCAAGACACCAGAAACAGCATGACGTCATCACACATCCTGTTTAGGCCGCATGCACTGGCTTGTTTTAACCAAATGCAACTCTTGAGAATGTAAAAATGCAACCAAATGGACCCGCCAGGGTCCATTTGGTTGCATTTTTACATTCTCAAGAGTTAGGATTCTCAAGAGTTAGGATATCATCAAGAGTTAGGATATCATCATGTGAATTAGTCCAAATCTACTCAACTGGAAGATTAATGGTCATGGACAGAAGCATGGACAGAAAAACTGTGAGAGGACAGGTTAGTCAAGACACCAGAAACAGCATGACGTCATCGCACATCCTGTTTAGGAGATCTGGCACTTCAAAATAAGTTTTTTTTGCCGAATGCACTGGCTTGAGCCATGGCATAGGGCAGAAAACGACGAACACGTCAGTAGTAGTTCCCAAACATGTTCATTATGCCCCCATCAAAGAAGAAGAAAAGAGCACACTGAGAGATTTGTGCTGCATTCTTCTCATTCTCCCCCAAAAACACCACAAGTACAGTACAGAATGGATGTCAGTGTAAAATAAGGACGCGATTTAATCAATCCAAGGAACATACTGTACTGTACAGTACAGTGGACTAGGAAGCACCTTGCAGTATGCTTGCTAGTTGCTACTATAATGAGAGAGACCCAAGCAGCTCTATTTCCTTTAAAAAAAAATGCTCTCTACCTACCAAATGAGACGGAGCCAGAATCCTTGAGAGCCATATAAGGAAGTGTCACAAGTGAGGTTTTGTTAACAACTAACTAATTATCGTAGACTCGTTGCTGTCGGGTGGGAATCCAAAACTGTTCTTACTTAAAACAACCCTGTGTTCCAATACAACGGAACGCAAAGTTGTTATTTTTGGTTCGCGAGCTCTTTTATCGCTTGCTTCATTGGTTTAAATATTTATAATGAATCCAACAGACACCCTTAGACGAACACTTTAACTTTCAAAAATATTTCTAAAAATATTTCTAGACTATTTTCTAAAGCCCGTCTACAATAGTAGTTCGTAGATTGTCTATTTTCACTACTTGTTGCTGCATGATGTTTGTATGGATTTATGGGGTGGGGGGGTGTAAGGTGACTGCCTGACAGCAACACTGCGTTGATCGACCCACCCACCACCCTGGATGCTCATATATATATATATATATATAGCCTGCAGGGGTGGGCAACCACCTCTTGTTATCGACCGTACCCCCTGATCAATCATATATGTCAGTGGTTTTCAACCTTTTTCATTACCAGGGACCACTATTTATTCAGAATTTGAGCCACGGAGGACCGCCATTTGATGACATTTTAGCACCACAGACCCCAAAACTAAAGATTTATTTTGTTTTTGTCCACAAATCCATGAGGCTGGATTTTCTGGAAACCAAACAGTCCAACATACAGATCAAAATGACCATTAATCTTCTACATTCTCTAGTTGTGTAGACTTGGGGCTAATTCACATGATGAATACTTTAACTCTTGAGAGTGTAAACATGAAACCAAATGGACCCGCAGGGGTCCATTTGGTTGCATGTTTACGCTCTCAAAGAGTTACATCTGGTTAACCCACTTTCCATCATTTAGCCTGGGGGGACCACCTGGAATCCTCTCAGGGACCACTTGGTGGTCCCCGGACCACCGGTTGAAAACCACTGATATATGGGGCTGGTATATTCTTGAGTTGATCAAAGACAACCATTATCGTTTGATGTCCATAAACATTTTCTCTGCACCTAATTTATCTTGCCTTTGTTATTATTCATATTAAATTATTGACACATGCTTTGTTACATTTTACTACATGTGATGTTGACTTACTCCATGTGTGGTATATTCTAATTAGCCACCTATAATTATACGTACTGTAGAAGGAATTGTTTTCGATTGTCTGTTACTGCTGGGTGATCATCACACTAACTCTCTACTGTAAAAGTGATGTTATTATGCCCGAGAAGGTTGTTGCCCACCCCTTGTTCATTAGTCTCCATTCTGACTGGATAGTGGTTTCAGACAGAATTTAAATCTAATAAAAGAGATAAATTAATATGAGATTATCTGAATCCTACTTCATACCAGCACAATTTAGCTTAGCCTTAATGCACTCCGCCTCTTATGCCAGTTAATAACCCTGCTCTCAAAGAGCTACATCTGGTTAACCAACTTTCCACCATTTAGCCTGGGGACCACCTGGAACTCTCTCAAGGAGAACCACTGGTGTTCCCCCCCAGACCACTGGTTGAAAACCACTGATATTACCTTTCAAACATTGGGTGGGCAGTAGTATGCACGTTTGGGTGGGCTCTGCTGCCCAGCCCTGCCCCCCCTCTAGATCCGGCTCTGGACCACGCCATTTATTTTTTTTTTTACCCCAAAAGTGAGCCATGAGGTCATGATCATTCCCAACAAGTCGGGTGTGATGAACTAGTTTCTGTATAAGCACAATTAAAGGGACGTCACTGCAGGCGTTATGATAACAGTATAGCGGGTGCAGTTTCCGCTAATGCCACCCGCGCATACAGAAATCGGCTACAGAAATCTGTTAGATAAACGACACGCACTTCTCGAAGTAGTAAGTAAGTTCAGGTCGTCATTACGGACGCATGGATTGATTTTGTCACCGTGTCAACTTCACACAACTACCGCTATGGTGCACTTATACCAGGGGTCGGCAACCCAAGATGTTGAAAGAGCCATTTTCGACCCAAAATTAAATTCAAAATCTGTCTGGAGCCGCATTTTATTATTTTTTTTCCTGAGAGTGTGCAAATGTGAACCATTAAATGGACCCTGGCGGGTCCATTTGGTTCCATTTGCACATTCTCAGAAAAAAGAAAAATCATTAACATGGTGAAACACAACCTTTCTTCAGAAATGGAGTTTCTAAAGTTTTACAGAACTCCATTTCTAGTCCACACAACATCTCTAAGGTATCTTAATGACATAGTAAACTGAGTAAACCTTTGAAAATGGGTGGTTCAGATTGAAAGCTCCACCTCTGATAACTGCTGGCCTTTTCTGACATGGCCAAGTGCTACTTTAACTGGCAACTGTCAGACAGCGCAATGCGTTTTGGGTGACTGAAATGTTTATATTATTTTGATATATTATTATTTATCACCCCAGTGTGTGTATGTAATAATGCTGCAGCCACTGAGCCACTAGGGCTGTGTTCTGGAGCCGCATGCGGCTCCTGAGCCGCAGGTTGCTGACCCCTGACTTATACCGACCTAATCGACGGGCGGGAGGAAGGAAGCCATCACCATACTGTATGATGGTGGGAGGGACATGCCACTGAACGGCACTGAAGGAGTTTGTTATGTCTGTTTAGCTTGATTTTTTCCCCCACTCCAGCTCTGGGCAAACTGGGGGAAAACCCTGCCCCCGATGCTCGGAAGCCAATGAAAACACTGCAAACCAGCAGGGGGTTTGGGAAGGAGCGCTTGTTTTACTCTGCCGGCTACTACTAGGACAGGGTTCCCGCGGGATCTTAAAAAGTCTTAAAAGCATTGAATTTACGAATTTGAATAATACCTTGCGCATTGTAATTTCTATGTGTCACATTGCTCCTCAAAAATTTCATTTGTCAACCGCGTGTTTGGTTAAAATAACGTAGCCAGAAAACGGTGGCGTGAACTTATCAATCATCAAGTAATTGATTTCTCGGTTTCGCACCGAGAACAGAAAACTCTCTGAGTCAGACCTTTAGCTTTATGCGTGTCTGTTGCAACTTCAACAACTGATGTTATTATTGATGCTTACTTGCCGAATAAAAGTTCTGTAACCGAAAATGTTATGGGTGCGGCTTCATCACCCGTGGCGCGAAGCGGCACGGGTGATGAAGCCGCCCCCATACCATTTTCTCCTGCCCCTCCAATTGGGAAATGTTACATCCGCCCTGGGTATTATGTTTTATATACTGTAAATGGACTTAAAAAGGTCTTAAAAAGACTTAAATTTTACTTTAAGAAACCTGTAGGAACCCTGTAGGAGGGCGGTAGGAAGTTTTACTGATATGGTTAGGGTTAGGTTAGGTTTAGGCATAGTTTTACTGAGGTTATGTTTAGGGTTAGGTTTAGGCATAGATTCAATTCAATTCGAAGGGCTTTACAGACCTGCGCAGTGACGTCACCGCCCCTGTTCCAGAAATGGATTCCCCATTCATTTTTCTCATAGACTTTTCGAAAATAATTGATATAAAGACGATTACGCCGCGGACAAAGCCAACTCGAGTCGTGACGAATCATGATGACACACACAAACTTTTGGGACAATCAAATCATTTCTAAGATGAAACACGAAACAAAAACTCTTGTATCATGCCGTTTTCTACTTCTTCTTAATTATATATTATGTGACGATATTGTGTTTGTTGTCATGATTTGTCACGACCCGAGTTGGCTTTGGCTGCGGCGCAATCGTGTTTTTTATTAACCATTTTCGAAAAGTCTATGAGGAAAATGAATGCGGAATCCACTCGTGGAACAGGGCAGGTCTATAGCCTAGTAATTTTACTGAGGTTATGCTTAAAGATGGAGTGCCATGAATCTTTTCTACCCTAAAACATGATCATCAGGTATTAATGTTATATGAAAAGTAAGATTTTTCCCCAAAAAAGTGTGCAGTGTTTGTTAAACTGTCATTTTTATAATTCCACCCTACCAGTTCATTAAGTATGCCTGGTCTGCCTGGTGGCTGGTGATGGGTGGAGATCCAGCTGAACTGAAGCCACGCCCACAGCTTTAGTTGCATGATAAAGGGGGAGGGGCTGAACATTTGATGTCACTATATTGAAGTTTTTTTCATTGGCACGTTTGACTGGAAAGGTTCAGCCCCCAGGAAGAAACCCTAAATACAAAGGGAAGACATCATTGCACATAAAAAACTCACCAAGGGGTCTATTTACATACTGTCACCTCTTAAACATGTACAAAATTGGAAAAAATACAAAAATCACGGCACCCCCTCTTTAAGGTTAGGTTAGGGTTAGGTGTTAGACGGTGCTTTATGCGGTTACCAACCATAAACATGACCGCAGTAAAACTATGCTTGCGCCACCGCCCTCCTAGTAGTATCCAGCAGGGTAAAACAAGCGCTCCTTCCCAACCCCCCTGCTGGTTTGCAGTGTTTTCATTGGCTTCCAAGCATCGGGGGCGGGGCTTCCCCCCCTTGCCCAGAGCTGGTGTGGGGGAGAAAAAAAACAAGGTTTGTTTCAAGTTCTGTGATTGGATGAAATTATGTATCCTAAAAGGCCTGATTCTGGAGTGTTAAATATTATTATTATTATTATTACTATTATCATTATTATCTTCCTGGTTTACCGGCACAGAGAGGTGAAGTGTTGGTGTCACTAAGTATTTAGTATTTAGTATTTTTAGTAGACACCGACCTTGGTCTCCTGGTGTGGGTACTGGAGTGAGTGCTGCTCTGTGTATACTGTAGATGTTAGTTCATATGGAGTGAGTGCTGTGTGTGAAGTTGTAGGGTTTTTTTTTTTCTATGTCCAGTCAGAGTTCAGAGAAATAACTTTTAAGGCTTTCTAACAACAAAAAAATGTCGTTCTGAAATTAGTTATAATTTCTAAATAAATAAAAAACATGTTTACTACAAAGAAATGCGTCTGGGCTGTTCTGTGACGACGTCATGCATGCTTACTCACTTGTTCCACACAATAGGGTCGGATGTAACATTTCCCAACGGGCGATGAAGCCGCACCCATACCATTTATGGTGCAGGGCTTAGGTAATAGGCAAGTAACCAGCAATAATATCAGTTGTTGAAGTTGCAACAGACACGCAGCATGCATAAAGCTAAAGGTCTGACTCAGAGAGTTTTCTGTTTTCATTGATGAAATGCTGTTGGTTTAGTGGTGACACAGCTGTAGTTAGTTAGTAGCAGTAGTAGTGTTTCAAATCATTTTAATTATAAGCACTTTAATTTGAAATGTCTTTGGATTTCGGTTGTTTGCATGGCATCATGTTTGGTGGGGCAGTCAGGGCATTTAGGGGGGCATTGCCTAGATCTGCCCCTGCCATGACACAAACAAAGACCTGGTACATTTGAAGTAAAAGAGAAAAGAGTTTCACCCTGTGGGCAGCATGTTGTGGTTAATCTTTGTTTCTGAGCACAAAGAGAAGACAGGGTATGTGTGTGTGGGGGGTGGAGGCTGGCCAACCAAACCAAATCACGTGATTTCTGGTCAATCGCAAGTCCAAGTAGAAAAGTTGGCAGGGTGGATATGGAGCTGGAGTATTAACCCAATGGCTAGTGAAATGGACCTGCACTCCAGGGCCGGATCTAGGCATGGGCATGGGGGGGTGGGTGCAATGCCGCCCTAAATGCCCAGTCTGCCCCACCAAACACGATGTCATGCAAAACAACCCAAGATATTTCAAATTAAAGTGCTTATTTTTAAAAACTACTACTGCTACTGATTAGTTGTGTCACCACTAAACCAACAGCATTTCATCATTGAAAACAGAAAACTCTCTGAGTCAGACCTTTAGCTTTATGCATGCTGCGTGTCTGTTGCAACTTCAACAACAACTGATGTTATAATTGATGCTTATACTTTCCTAATAAAGGTCATGTAACCGAAAATGGTATGGGTGTCGCTTCGTGCCACAGACAATGAAGCCGCCCCCATACCATTTTCTCCTGCACCCCCCCCCCCCCATTGGGAAATGTTACATCCGCCCCTGCTGCACTCTCGCAATTGCCATGCACTGTGAGCCTGTTAGAAATTAGCATTTCAAAAAAGTTAAATAACGACATGCTCAGGTCACTGCATTCATCCACGTCTTGCTTTCTGTTTCTATATGAGTTTGCTTTAATCCAGCATGCAAATCACATGATGTCACACGCTTTCTGTTTAAAAGCTTTTATCATAGACGATTTGTGTTCATTACTGCTCTTATACTGCGCACTTTGACACTCATTCACGGGGCAGAAATCACACAATGATTGTGAATGTCCATTTGAGGGTTGGTTTAGTGCAGGGCTGCCCAAAAGGTAGATGGTGATCTACCAGTAGATCACACAGGTCATGCAGGTAGATCACATGACAGTCCCCTAAAATGTATAGATCTGTAACTCTTGAGAGTGTTAAAATGAAATGGACCCTTACGGGTCCGTTTGGTTTCATTTTTCGCTCTCAAGAGTTAAATTATACTACGTGATTTTCAAGCATCCACACAATTAGAAAATGGAGAGTAATTGCTATTTTGACCAAAGTTTTGCCAGTTCTCTTTCCCAATTGTGGACAAAAAAAGGGAAAGTTCTTAGTTTTGGGTGCAAGAGACTCAACTCAACATCACAAACTGTCAACTCAAACCCCAAATACTGTTTTCAAACGTCAGTAATAGCATATACAGGAAAACATTTCAATTCTCCCCCTCTTTTTACATTATAAGTGCATTATTCTTAAACAGTATGACAGTAAGTAACACCATCACCACTAAAAAGCTCAAACTTCTAGAGGGCCTTGAAATGGATTTTCAGTAATGGAACAATCACATTTTTGATGTGTAGATCTTGTTGAGTCACTCATTTTGAAAGTAGCTCTCAAGTCAAAAAAGTGTGGGTGATTTAGTGGAAGCAGATTCTACTGAAAACAGTCACGGTTGTAACCTGCTGATGAACATACAATATACCCTACTACATAGTACTACTTGTAATGTATTACACCTAAAATATACTGCACATAGTTTATCATCAGTATAAAGAGATAATATACATAGTTTTTAAACTGAAGATCAAACCCACCATCCCTAGACCTGGGCCAACTTCAACTTTTTGTAGTCCCCATGGTCTCCAACTTAAAGGGGAAGTTTTCAACATTCTAATATGTCATTAGTATACCCTAGAGGTGCTGATTGCACATGAAAAAAAAAGTCCCCCATTCTGTGTTCCCAAGAAATGGAGGTCTGAAGAAAATCATCAACATGGTGAAACATGTATTTTCACCATGTTAATGGATTTCTTTAGACGCTTCTTTTTTTCTGAGAGCGTAACAAATGGAACCAAATGAACCTGTTAGGGGTTCATTTGGTTGCATTTGTACACTCTCAGGAAAAATGTTGGAAATAGGTGGAGTTCCCCTTTAAGAGTAAAAATGCTTTTAAACTCAATAAACAAATAAATGCGGTTGTGAAATCCAGTTTTTGTCATCTTAGGCTTTTTTTATCACGAATCAAATCAGTTTTATCTCCCAAAGATCTGGAGCGGGTTATACATGCTTTTATTATAACACGCCTTGATTACTGTAATTCCCTTTATGCTGGTATCACCATTCACCCAGGCCTCCCTCTCCCACCTCCAACTGGTCTAGAACTCCTGCTGCCTGGAAATATGAACATATTATACCCATTTTAGCTGCACTCCACTGGCTTCTGGTACGTTTTAGAATTCATTTTATAGTTTGTTTTTAAGTATTTACACAGATCAGCCCTATATCTTACATCTCTGACCTTATACAGTTTTACATCCCAGGGAGATCCTTACAGTCTGAGTACCCTAGAGCAGGGGTTTTCAACAGGTGGTCCCTGAGAGGGTTCCAGGTGGTCCTCAGGCTAAGTTGGTTAACCAGATGTAACTCTTGAGAATGTAAAAATGAATTCATTTTTACACTCTCAAGAGTTAAAATATTAGCCATTTAGGAATGTATGTTTTGCTTGTTTTGTTTCCAAATCCAAAATCCAGCCTGGATGGAATTGTGGACAAAAGGAAAATAAGTCTTTAGTTTTGGGGTCTGCGGGGCTAAAATGTCCTCAAATGGTGGTCCGTGGCTCAAATACTGAATAAATGGTGGTCCCTGGAGTGAAAAAGGTTGAAAACCACCGCCCTAGAGCACAGTGCGAGAGAAGAGGGCACCGGGCCTTTTCTATCCTTGGCCCTAAACTCTGGCTACCCAAACACTGCCCATTTTTAAAACACAGGCACACAGCTAAAAACGCACTTTTAATCCCTGGCTTTTAACAGTGTCTGATTTTATTGTCATTGTTGTGTCCTTCATTGTATTTCACCATGTTTTAACACTGTCTTATTATGTTTTATTGCTAATTGTACGGCACTTTGGCCAACATTGCCGTGTTAAATGTGCTCTATAAATAAAGTTGGATTGGATTTGGATTCAGTCAACAGTCGCGTTGACATCATGACCCCTCACCTCTGTCCCCTTGTGTGTGTGTGTGTGTGTGTGTGTGTGTGTGTGTGTGTGTGTGTGTGCGCGCGTGTGCGTGTGCGTGTGCGCACGTGCGCGTGTGTGTGTGTTTGCTTTAGGTTTCAGCTGGACTTTAACATGTGCCTTCAGTCAACAGCAGAGAGAGGAACTGAGCACAGGTTCATGGTCATATTGTGCACCACAGAAACCAGTATGTCAAACAAGACCCAAAATAGAATTTATTTTTTGTTGTCCCATTCCTACATTATCAATGAATAACGTGGACCCTACTTCAAAGATTAGTGAAAGTAGACAATATGCATGGAAACTCCACTCCATAGTGATGCAATGGAAGATTGAATCACTATGGAGTGATGCAATCCACCCCCCCGGCCCCCCCCCCAAAAAAAGACAGGGGTAACAGGGTATAAAAGTGGCACACACGGTCCTTTTCACTGGGTGAAAATGACAATGACAAAGACTTAAACCATCATGATACGGTAAATTACTGCAAGTGTTTAAACATTGCATTTATTTGGCTTTATTATTTTCTGTGTTTATTATTTTTAAGCAATCCCATGCTGAAAATTCTGCTGAAATGCCTGTGCAACCAAATGGAAACAAAAGAAGAAAGGATGCCAGCACTCTAAAAGTTCATTTCATGGTTTATTTACCTCGGAAGGCAGTATGGCATGGACGCGTTTCGCCCCTGAGGGCTTTCTCAACACATGAAAACAAACAGGAAGTGACATGTTTTTAAAGGATGTCAAATCTGCCTATCAAGGTGTCAGCAATTACATCGTGAGGACTGAAGTAGAGTAATTAGATCATACCAGTAAAGATAACCATGACTAGAACATACACATGGGGAATATAACAACATTGACAGATACTGTATGGTTGGCCAACCAGAACAATAACAGGTCAATCAATATAGTATGAAGGCAAAGAAAAATATATATACAAATATTTACAAAATCAAGCTGAGGCAACTGGATTCTATAGACGCTCAAAGTGGAGCAGGTTAAATGCCAAATTAGGGGGGTTTTACCATAGAAAATGAGACCGTCTAATAGAAAATTTTAAAGGAAACAACCCAAAAGGAGCTCTTCATTGAGCCCTTTGGGGTGTTCCGTCTGGAGAACATGAATCCAGTATGCCTCACGTTTTAATAAAGCGTTGTCCCTGTCACCCCCTCTTTTCAAGGGGGGGACCACTTCAATTCCCTGAAACCTCAAGGTACAGACTTCATGACCCACAGCATTGAAATGTCTTGCAATTGGTGACTTTTCATCATTGTTGCGAATTGCACTTTTATGTTCAGAAAACCTTGTTTTAAGCTCTCTAATAGTTTTGCCAACATAACATAATCCACAGGGACACTTCAGTAAGTAGACCACATATTTAGTTTTGCAAGAAATTCTCCCTTTTACAGAATACTTTCTACCAGAGTGTGGGTGTGTAAAGTACTGGCCTCTAACCATAGCGTTACAGTGAATGCAATTATGGCAGGGAAAATTACCAGGGGGTAAACTAGACAAGAAATGTTGTGGAGGTGTATACAGGTCAGCTCTTACTAAAGAGTCTCTCAAGTTTTTGGCCCTCTTGTGGGCAAAAATAGGAGTGTCTCTAAAAACAGAACCAATGCTGGGATCAGAAGACAAGATGTGCCAATGATTTTGAATAACCCTGCGAATGTCACTAGAAGCAGGAGAGAAAGTAGTAGCACAGACAATTCTATTAGAACCTTTGGAGGGCACAGTCTTAGGGGATAGTAGGTCTTCCCTTTTGAGACCTCTAGCTCTGTCTAGAGCCTGGTTTAAAACAGTGTGACTATAGCCTTTAGAGGCAAACCTAGAACACAATGCAGCAGCCTGCTCTTCAAACGTGACATCAGAACTACAGATTCTTCTAACTCTGACCAACTGACTATAGGGTAGGCTTTTCTTCAGACCAGGTGGATGGTAACTGGAGTAGTGTAGAAGACTATTACGATCAGTTTCTTTTCTATGAACACTGGTATCAAATACATTAGTTTTATGGACCTGTACGTCTAAGAAGGAGACAGAGTGTTGGCTGTGTTCCATGGTGAACTTTATAGTAGGCATTCTGCTGTCTAGGTAAGATTTAAAATCAAAAAGCTGTTCTAACGAGCCTCTGAAGACTAAATGACAGTCATCTATAAACCTGGACCAAGACTTAATTGAATCAGAAAACGGATTATTGTTATATATGAAATCTTCCTCAAATTTTCCCATGAACAAGTTTGCAAAATTGGGAGAGCAGGGGCTACCCATACTGACCCCCTGACACTGGAGAGTATGAATTCTCGAATTTGAAATAGTTTTTGTTTAAAACCAACTTTGCAAGTTCAACCAGGAAACCAGTCGGGGGAATCTTATTTACTCTTTGGTCCAAATAATAAGCTAGGGCACTAAGGCCTTCTTGATTGGGAACATTAGTGTACAGTGAGGCTATGTCAAGGCTACATAGATAGTCATTCTCCTGAATGTCACCAATAGATTTGATTTTGTTCAAAAAATCGGTAGTGTCTTTTAAAAAAGAAGGGAGCTGGGAGACCAAACCTTTGATGTGTCTGTCAATATACTGTGATAAGGGCTCTGTTAGAGATTGGTGCCCGCCACAATAGGGCGACCTGGAACAGGTTTTCAGGGAATTGAAGTGGTCCCCCCCTTGAAAAGAGGGGGTGACAGGGACAACGCTTTATTAAAACGTGAGGCATACTGGATTCATGTTCTCCAGACGGAACACCCCAAAGGGCTCAATGAAGAGCTCCTTTTGGGTTGTTTCCTTTAAAATTTTCTATTAGACGGTCTCATTTTCTATGGTAAAACCCCCCTAATTTGGCATTTAACCTGCTCCACTTTGAGCGTCTATAGAATCCAGTTGCCTCAGCTTGATTTTGTAAATATTTGTATATATATTTTTCTTTGCCTTCATACTATATTGATTGACCTGTTATTGTTCTGGTTGGCCAACCATACAGTATCTGTCAATGTTGTTATATTCCCCATGTGTATGTTCTAGTCATGGTTATCTTTACTGGTATGATCTAATTACTCTACTTCAGTCCTCACGATGTAATTGCTGACACCTTGATAGGCAGATTTGACATCCTTTAAAAACATGTCACTTCCTGTTTGTTTTCATGTGTTGAGAAAGCCCTCAGGGGCGAAACGCGTCCATGCCATACTGCCTTCCGAGGTAAATAAACCATGAAATGAACTTTTAGAGTGCTGGCATCCTTTTTTCTTTTGTTGCATTTTTGAGCCGTGCACCTTTAAAACTGAAAAATTAAACCTGAGTGCTGCGGTCTCTCCTGCATTTTCTGCAGTCTTCTTCCAACCAAATGGAAACCAAATGGACCCTGGTCCATTTGGTTTCATTTTTACACTCTCAAGAGTTAAAATATTCATCATGTGAATTAGCCCCAAGTCTACACAACTAGAGAATGTAGAAGATTAATGGTCATTTTGATCTATGTGGGTGACTGTTTTGTTTCCCAAATCCGATCCAGCCTGGAATTGTGGACAAAAGCAAAAGAAATCTTTAGTTTTGGGGTTGTGGGGGCTAAAAAAATCATCAAATGGTGGTCCTCCGGGGCTCAAATACTGAATAAATAGAGGTCCCTGCATGAAAAAGGTTGAAAACCCCTGTCACAAACAACAACACGACATGCACCCAGTGTCAGAGTTGAAAGGCTTCGTTCTCAGTAAGGTTAAGGGAGTCAAACCAGGTTGGTTAATCACTGACCAGCTCAAATTCTTCTTCCCTTATTGTTGTCACATCACAAGTTCACAGCCAGGGGCGGATCTAGGCATGGGCTTGAGGGGGGGGGGGCAATGCCCCCCTAAACGCCCTGACTGCCCCACCAAACATGATGGCATGCAAACAGTCCAAATTTCCAAGATATTTCAAATTAAAGTGCCTATATTTAAAATGACTATGAAACACTACTACTGCTACTAACTAACTACAGCTGTGTCACCACTAAACCAACAGCATTTCATCATTGAAAACAGAAAACTCTCTGAGTCAGACCTTTAGCTTTATGCATGCTGCGTGTCTGTTGCAACTTCAACAACAACTTATTATTGATGCTTTACTTGCCTAATATAAGTCCTGTAACTGAAAATGGTATGGGGGCGACTTCATCGCCCGTGGCGCGAAGCGACACGGGCGATGAAGCCGCACCCATACCAGTTTCTCCAGCCCCCCCAATTGGGAAATGTTACATCCGCCCCTGTTCACAGCAGCAAGTAACGGGATAAAAGTGACATGGTAAAATACTGAACTCACTGCCCCCTTTTTGGTGCCATCAATGTGGGTGGGGGATTGCAATACCGTCTGCGTTAACCTAAATCCTGGGGGATCCTTAAATTGAGGTGTTTGAGATCTATTTGCATAAGTTCTACTAGCAGGGTTTACATGGTCTAGCACAGGGTTAAATTTCACAAGGGCCTGTCTGTCCAGGCGCGTATTTTACGCCGGTGCCGCCGTGCGGTGCACCGGGGCCCAGCCCCCTTGGGGGCCACTGAGAGGGAAGGGGGAAAAAGAAAAGAAAGGCTGCTGACAGCGGGCCCCTGCGACTACATATGGACCTGTGGCCGGTCGTCAGGGGGTTAAACGCTGAGAGTGGCTGGGCCTACCAACCGTCGTCGGCTGGTTTAATTATTTGTTTGCTGAGATTGGTTTACGTTTCTATTGTATATATAGGCTTAAGCCTGCTGCCCACCAGCCTGCTCTGGTGGTCAGTGAACCATAAGACCAACCACCAAAGGCTGGTTTAATTATTTGTTTGCCAAGATTAGACTACGTGTATATTGTATAGTATATAGTCATGCCTGCTGCTAGCTAGGTAAATACCATACCATAAACGTAAAACCAACCGAAGTCAGCGTGCAGCTCTATAGAGTAGGCTACAGACGGAGCTGTGTTCTTGATGCTTGTTGCTTATGCTGTGGAAGTAAGTGCATACCAGCTTTGTTGGTGTTGGACATAAAGTGAATGTGTGAATGTAATAGTTTGGGACATCATGTTTGAGCCCAGGTCAGGGCAGGCTGTTAGATATTAGTAATGATGGAGGATAGAGATTGAGCTTGGCATCTGTCCATGTTGTTATGGTTCTGAAAATGGTGTGTGTGTGTGTGTGTGGTGTGTGTGTGTGTGTGTGTGTGTGTGTGTGTGTGTGGTTGTGTGTGTGTGTGTGTGTGTGTGTGTGTGTGTGTGTGTGTGTGTGTGTGTGTGTGTGTGTGTGTGTGTGGTGTGTGTTTCATGGCCAAGATCATTGAAAATGAATGAAATAATTGTGTAGCCACTAGCCAGGCACGTTTGTTAGTCTATACAGTATAGCTGTAGTGGGTGTTTGTGCGCACACATGCGTACAAGTTGCTCGTTTATGGCAATGGTAGCTAGGGGCCCCACAAATATTCTTGCACCAGGGCCCATCCTCTGCTCCCTACGCCAGTGTGTCTGTCTATCTGTCTGTCTGACCCTCTGTCTGTCTATCTGTCTGTCTGACCCTCTGTCTGTCTGTCTGTCTGTCCCGCCCATGCCAATATGACAGACGTATTGGCCGAGCGTCGGCTCATAACAGTTCATTCCATGCAAGCTTTACATTCCCGATCTTCTGCTTTTTTACATCCTCACTGATGCAGGTAGGATTCCTGGGATGTGTGTGTGTGTGTGTGTGTGTGTGTGTGTGTGTGTGTGTGTGTGTGCGTGTGTGCGTGTGTGCGTGTGCGTGTGTGCGTGTGTGCGTGCGTGCGTGCGTGCGTGCGTGCGTGCGTGCGTGTGCGTGTGCATGCATGTGCACAGTAATATGGCAAGTTTGCGTAATATCTGTAAACTGGTTTTGTAATATCTGTAAACTGGTATTGAAAACAATATTTGGGACGTAGCAACATACCAACAAATTTGTGTAAAGATTACGGCTGCAACGATTAATTGATGAATTGTAATCGAATCGATTATAGAATTACCCAGATAGCAAAATGCATTGATTCAACGTTGAATTTTGGTTAGATAACCAGAATTCAACGTTGAATCAATGGATTCTGCTATCTGGGTAGTTGTCAATAGTAATCGGTTTAAGCGCATCGACAACTAATCAATGGTGTTATCATTGGTATTTTGCCATAGTCTTCCCAGTTCTATGTTAATTTAGTGTGACTAAACCAAACTAATGAGGAGCGATCTCTCTCCCTTATAATCTGATGATAGTTACACATGTACAGTAGCAACGGTAAAGCAATATATGACAACAATGATTATACTGTAGTCCAGTGGTTTTCAACCTTTTTGAACCCAGGGACCACCATTTATTCAGCATTTGAGCCACTGGACCACTATTGGGGACATTTTCGCCCCACAGACCCCAAAACTGAAGATTTCTTTTGCATCTCTCTATGACCATTAATCTTCTAGTTGTGTAGATTATGACTAATTCACATGATGAATATTTTAACTCTTGAGAGTGTAAAAATGAAACCAAATGGACCCGCCAGGGTCCATTTGGTTTCATTTTACATTCTCAAGAGTTACATCTGGTTAAAAAACTTAGCTGGGGACCAGTGGAACCCTCTCAAGGTCAAGGACCACTGGTGGTCCCCGGACCCCCTGTTGAAAACACCTGCTGAAGAATAAAACACATGTCTTGAATTTATAATCATAAACACACACACACACACACACACACACACACACACAACACACACACACACACACACACACACACACACACACACACACACACACACGTGACGTGTCAGAATAAGCCTAAAGCGTTGCTTCAATTCATTTTAATCATCTATTTTGTTAGTTAGAACTTGGCAATTTGGTATCCATCAATACATGACCCACAGTGCATTCTACACCCAGTACCGCATGACAAAGAAACAGTCACACATATTAAATGGTTGCAGCCACTATAAAGGGCTGCACATTGCCAGACATGACCGTCTGGTTGACCTCGTTCAGGATAGGACAACAAAAATGTAGAAAGACCAGCACTGTGAGACTGGACTGGTTTGACCACAATGGCACTGGTCAATTATCCCAAATACCCCAGATAATGTGTTCATTCATGAAACTACCTACTGTTTTACATCCAAGCTTATGGATATGGCCTTGGGTTATAATTCAACTCAACTATATTGTCCGTGAGAACAAATGCAAGAAAGTTGGGCGGCCAGTTTATCTGGAGAAAGCGATGTTTCGTCTATCCTTAGAAAAGGGGAAAAAACATCCTTCACCATCCTAAAATATATTTCTAAGGCTAAAGAAATGTCACAATCCAATGAATCGATGAATCGTTTCAGTGACCGTCCGATGAATCAATTCTGAAAGTAATGGTTAAGTTTGCAGCCCTAATAAAGATGTTGCAACGGCTGAGTTTTGGTTTACCAGAAAGCATGTGACAGAACAGAATTCGGGCTGGTGCTATAGTGGCCCAAAGCCCACACCACACCAACCCACTTGTAAGAGCTAATTGGGTATGCGCCAGCCTGTGGCCTCCACTCCGAGGCTCTGCTCATTGTGTTAAGAAAAGCATAAATTAGGCGCTGTTCATTCTGCCCTGTCACTTCAGCGTTCCCCACCGAATCAGGAAGGACTGCTTCTGGAATTGCTCTCAAAGTGCATGTGCCACACACACTCCCACTGACCCGTCTGCTAGCTGCGTCGACTGGCTCTAGAGAAGGTAAACAAGTCTGTTTTCTTCTCATTCTACACTCACAACTTCATGCTGGTCGTTTGGAATCAAATTCATTCAACAAATACAGTGAGATAACCAAATCAGGAAGAAATGTCTGTGCGTTGCGTGCATGCGCTACACGCTCCATATATGGGAAGCGGACGGCACTCGCTTTCCGTGTGTGTGTGTGGTGTGTGTGTGTGTGTGTGTGTGTGTGTGTGTGTGTGTGTGTTGGGTGTGTGTTGTGTGTGTGTGTGTGTGTGTGGTGTGTGTTGTGGTGTGTGTGTGTGTGTGTGTGTGTGTGTGTGTGAACTTGTAATTGGGTATTTGTCATGACGGCATGCAAACAATCCAAATCTTAAAGATATTTCAGATTCAAGTGCTTATATTAACACTACTGCTGCTATACTAACTAACTAAACCAACAGCATTTCATCATTGAAAACAGAAAACTCTCTGAGTCAGACCTTTAGCTTTATGCATGCTGCGTGTCTGTTGCAACTTCAACAACAACTGATGTTTACTATTGATGCTTATACCTGCCTAATATAAGTCCTGTAACCGAAAATGGTATGGGTGCGGCTTCAACAACAACTGATGTTAGTATTGATGCTTATACCTGCCTAATATAAGTCCTGTAACCGAAAATGGTATGGGTGCGGCTTCAACAACAACTGATGTTAGTATTGATGCTTATACCTGCCTAATATAAGCCCTGTAACCGAAAATGGTATGGGTGCGGCTTCATCGCCCGTGTCGCTTCGCGCCACGGGCGATGAAGCCGCACCCATACCATTTTCTCCTGTCCCCCCCCCCCCCCCCCAATTGGGAAATGTTAGATCCGAGCCTGCTGCTCATTGTGTTAAGAAAAGGATCCTGCCCTGATTGTTATCATTTAATGTCCTGCCTGTCGTGTCGTGTTGCAGAGGGACATGTTGTCGATTCCAGAGCTCATAAAGAAGAAGAGAGACGGACAGACACTGGACGATGACGACATCAGAGCCTTCGTCAGTGCAGTGACATCAGCCACCATACAGGACAGTCAGACAGGTACAGGAGACGCTGTAACCACGAGATATAACTTTAATCTTTTATAGTGTAAGGACCCATTTAGCTACCAGTGATGGGCAGTAGCTTGTTACAAGTAGCTAAGCTACATAGCTTAACTACATTTTCCCGTAACTTGTAGAGGAGGTTACTACATTTGCTTGGGAATAGCTTGTAGTGAAGCTCATACTTGTTTCGAGTAGCTTGTAGTGAAGCTGCACTACTTGTTTCGATAACAAGGATTGTAGCTTAACTACATTTTCCCACACACATTTTCAAATCCAACCATTTTTAATGGGTAGAAAACCTCTAATATACATCCCAAAACTTAAACATGCCACCATCCTATGTTCAAACCCTTCTCTAAATTATTATCATTATGATTTTTACCCATACTGTTTTATTATTATGATTAGAAAGTTGTACATTAAGTTAAGATATATATTTATATTATTTAGTGATTATGTAGCAAGCTACATCAAGCTACTTTTGTCATGTAGCTTGTAGTGTTGCTTGCTACAAATCTCTGGGGATAGCTTGTTGTGTAGCTTAGCTGCATTTTTTCAAGAGTAACAAGTAGTGTAGGTTACTACATTTTCCCAGTAACTTGCCCATCACTGTTAGCTACTCAAGTAAAGTAACGCCCGCTGATCTTTTGAGAACAAGTTCACCAGCCGGGGGAAACGAATTGTATTGATATTGATATTGATAATTGCTTGCACATAACAATATATATATACATGCATTCACAGAAATTTCATGATTTGGAATGTATGTTGTTAAATAAAAAATAAATAAATAAATAAATAAATAAATAAATAAATAAACTACCTGAAGATAGATAGACAGAGAGACAGATAGGCAGATAGACAGATAGATAGATATCTAGTTACAAGTATTACTACATCTACTACAAGTATAATGTATTTTTCCATATGAGGCTTATTATCCTGGGATCCTTTTAAAGAATGGATTGCATTTTTATAGCCCTTTTCTATGCACTATGTGTACACTCAAAGCACTTACAATGGTCCACTCATTCATACTTTTAAAACATGTCTGGTGGTCGATCGCCCGGTGACCCCTCCCTCCCCTCATGGCCCCAAGGCAATTTGCCTAGTCTGCCTAATGTCAAAAACGCCCTGTGTCCACTACAGTATGTACAGTACATACATGAACTCAGACCAGGGGCGGATGTAACATTTCCCAATTGGGGGGGGGGGGGGGGGGGGGCAGTAAAAATGGTATGGGGCGGCTTCATCGATGTCGCTACGCCTCACCCATACCATTTTCGGTTACTGGACTTTTATTAGGCAAGTATAAGCATCAAGTATAAGTTGCATGCATAAAGCTAAAAGTCTGACTCAGAGAGTTTTCTGTTTTCAATGATGAAATGCTGTTGGTTTAGTGGTGCCACAGCTGTAGTTAGTTAGTAGCAGTATAGTAGCGTCTCAAATCATTTTATATATAAGCACTTTAATTTGAAATATCTTGGGTTGTTTTTGCATGCCATCGTGTTTGGTAATGGTGGGGCAGACTGGGCATTTAGGGGGGCATTAATTGGACTCATACAGGGGTGGACTGACAGTCTGGCTTACAGGGCATTTTCCGGTGGGCGACCCCCCCGGGGGCCGTTAATGTCATGTTTTAATTTAAAAAAAAAAAAAATACTGCACAAAACCGGCCCACGAATCAGTGCTGGCGGCCCTCTGTCCTCTTCAAATGAGACTGCCTATTGCAGGGTTTTTATAGTTAACTAAACTAACTAACTAATTTTAGTTAGCCCGAGCCCCAGAGCCCCTTATGTCTTAAATTCTCATGGGGGCTCAGGCCCCGGAGCCCCCACAAAGATTCAGAGGGCCGCTCTGAGGGCCGCTCTGAGACAAAATTGCCCGGTACGTTTTGAGCTCCCAGTCCTCCCTGGACTCATACCATTTGGTTCCTCCTTCCAGGGGCCATGCTAATGGCTATCTGGCAGAAAGGCATGGTGGAAGCAGAGACCCAGGCCCTCACCAGGGAGATGATGCTGTCTGGACACGTCATGGCATGGCCAGAGGAGTGGGCGGGGCTGGTGGTCGACAAGCACTCCACGGGCGGAGTCGGAGACAAAGTCAGCCTGGTGTTAGCACCTGCGCTAGCCGCCTGCGGCTACAAGGTACACAAGCAATGCCACGACTTAAAGGGGAACTCCACCCATTTTCAACATTTTACTATGTCATTGATGTACCTTTGAGGTCTTGGGTGGACTGTTAAAAAAGTTCCCCCATTCTGTGTTCCCAAGAAATGGAGGTCTGAAAAAATCATGAACATGGTGAAACATCTTGATGACATCATCAAGATGTATTTTCACCATGTTAATGGATTTCTTTAGACGCTTCCGAAATGAACCCTAATGAACCCTAACGGGTTCATTTGGTTCCATTTGTACGCTCTCAGAAAAAAATGTTGAAAATGGGGGGAATGGGTGGAATTCCCCTTTTAACACATAATAACACACTACACCTCTCACTACAATTTCTGAACATTTAGTCAACATTCTTGTGCGTGTGTGTGTGTGTGTGTGTGTGTGTGTGTGTGTGTGTGTGTGTGTGTGTGTGTGCGTGCGTGAGGTCCCTATGATAAGTGGGCGTGGCTTAGCGCATACAGGTGGAACACTGGACAAGCTGGAGTCTATACCAGGATTCAATGTTTACCTGACTGGTACACAGGTAGCAAACCACCACACACACACACACACAACACACACACACACACACACACACACACACAACACACACAACACACACACACACACACACACACACACACACACATTTTAATATGTCATACCTTAGAGATGTTGTGTGGACATGATAAAAAAAAAAGTTCCCCAATTCTGTATTTCCTAGAAATGGAGGTCTGAAAAACATCATTAACATGGTGAAATACATCTGATGACATCATCAAGATATATTTCACCATGTATTTTTCTTTCAGAGCCCTTTTTTCCTGAGAGGATACAAATGGAACCAAATGGACCCGCTAGGGTCCATTTGGTTCACATTTGTATCCTCTCAGGAAATTTCTAAAAATGGGTGGAATTCCCCTTTAAGTGAACCCAACTCATGACCAGATAGAGGTGCTTAGAATAATAAATCACAATAATAAGAATAATAAACACAATTTACTTGTCTGTCTGTGTCACGGTCACAGACTTTGCCCATTTTATGTGTTGCTGTTTTGTTCTACTTATTTTGATTCTATGTTCTGCATATCTAGTTGTTTTGGTTCTATGTTGTATTCCCCAGGTGTCATGTGTTTTCCCAGGTGTTTTCTCATGTGTAATCAGTCCTCTTGTGTTATTAGTCTTGTTCCGCAGTCGATCCTTGTCGAGTCATTGTTAGGTGTCACACCATGTCCAGTTTTAGTTGTTAATATAATATATATATATATATATATATTATATTATATATATATATATATATTTATATATTTATATATATATATATATATATATATATATATATATATATATATATATTAATTATATATATATATATGTAATAAATGTCCCCAGTCTTGGGTCTACGACTGTGCCTGCCTTGCTGTCCTGCATTTGGGTCCTCACCACACACCAGATCCTGACAGTCTGTCTGCTAATCTGTCTCTGTCTCAGGTGATGGAGACACTCTCCTCAGTGGGCTGTTGCATTGTGGGTCAGACAGAATCGCTGGTTCCAGCTGACAGGATTCTGTACGCCCTGAGAGATGCAACAAGTACAGTAGACAGCCTGCCTCTTATTACTGGTAGGCCTATACTATTATACCTCTCAGAGGTTGACACTAAGGTCTCCGAGGCACTTGCCCATCGGGCAAGTGCAAGTCAGGTTCTACTTGCCCTCAGGTCATGGTCACTTGCCCCCCAGGTTCCAGGTGGTCCCCAGTTAAGTTGGTTAACCAGATGTAACTCTTGAGAACGTAAAAATGGACCCTTGCGGGTCCATTTGGTTTCATTTTTACACTCTCAAGAGTTAAAATTCATCATCTTAATTAGCCCAGGTCTACACTGTAGAAGATTAATGGTCATTTTGATGTGTTAATTTGCTTTTTTACTTGCCCCGGGCAAGCGGGCAAGTGTCACGGGTTATACTGGTATATTTACCAATACTGAATGGTCTGATAATGACAAATTAGGGTCGATACTGATACTAGTCCCGATACAGTATTGCCGATACCGATATGAACCGGTATCACAAAAAAGGGCCGATCCGATACTTTTCCTGATTCCGATACAGTATCGGGACATCCCTAGTATTTATCCATATGAGGCTTATTAGCCTGGGATCCTTTTAAAGCATGTCTGGTGGTTTGCGAATGGTGCCTCAGGCAACTGCCTACTCTGCCTAATGGCAAAAACGCCGCTGGCTGCTGCTACCACTACTATTACTACTACTACTACTACTACTACTACTAAGACTATACTACTACTACTATGTACTACTACTGTTTACTACATTAATTTTAGTATATGCAGTTACTGTAAGTATATATAGTAATATGAGATTGATTGATTGATTCATGAATTAATTCCTAATTCATCCATTCATTTTAAAAAGCTCTGTTGCAGATTGCAAGGGTTAAGGCATAATTGGCAGCCGCCACGTTATAGAGGGAAAAACACCCTGATCTGGATCCCTGAGATTTCTCAAGTTTGTACACTCTGTCTGTCTGTCTGTCTGTCCGTCTGTCCGTCTGTCTGTCCGTCTGTCCGTCTGTCTGTCTGCATGTCCAGGTTCCATAATCTCTAAAAAGGGAGCAGAGTCTCTGAACGCTCTGATTCTGGACGTCAAGTTTGGCGACGCTGCACTTTATAAAGACCTGGCTAGCGCTAAGGAGCTAGCGCACTCACTGGTAAATAACGTCAACGATAACTCCTCATGATTCTGGAAAGAACTAAACAATCAAGTCAGTGTGTGATTGTGGTGAACAGGGGCGGATGTAACATTTCCCAATTGGGGGGGGGGGGGGGGGGGGCAGGAGAAAATGGTATGGGTGTGCGGCTTCATCGCCCGTGACGCTTTGCGCCACGGGCGATGAAGCCGCACCCATACCATTTTCGGTTACAGGACTTTTATTAGTCACGTAAAGCATCAATAATAACATCAGTTGATGTTGAAGTTGCAACAGACACGCAGCATGCATAAAGCTAAAGGTCTGACTCAGAGAGTTTTCTGTTTTCAATGATGAAATGCTGTTGGTTTAGTGGTGACACAGCTGTAGTTAGTTAGTAGCAGTAGTAGTGTTTCAAATCATTTTAAATATAAGCACTTTAATCTGAAAAAAATATTTGAAATTTGGGTTGTTTTGCATGCCATCGTGTTTGGTGAGGCAGTCTGGAAATGTAGGGGGCATCGCCCCCCTACCCCCCCCCCATGCCCATGCCTAGATTTGCCCCTGATGGTGAGTGTGTGTGTGTGTGTGTGTGTGTGTGTGTGTGTGTGTGTGTGTGTGTGTGTGTGTGTGTGTGTGTGTGTGTGTGTGTGTGTGTGTGTGTGTGTGTGTGTGTGCGCGCGCGTGCGTGCGTGCGTGCGTGCGTGCGTGCGTGCGCATGCGTGCGTGTCTGTGTGTTAGATGTCTGCAGGAAATGGTCTGGGCATGTGCACAGGGGCGGTGCTAACCCGTATGGACGCTCCTATTGGTCGACGCGTGGGCAACAGCCTGGAGGTGATTGAGTCGCTGGAGGCGCTGAAGGGTCGCGGACCACCTGACCTCATGGAGCTGGTCACGACGCAGGGTGACACATCTATCACTCCCGCCATAGTCACAACACGACACAGTAGCTCCGTGTACTGCCCGCGCTCGGTTTATTGTGAAACACAAAAAAACAACCGTCGAACTACATGAAATTATTATTGATGCTTCACTTGACTAATAAAAGTCCTGTAACCGAAAATGGTATGGGGGCAGCTTCATCGCCCGATGAATCCCCCCCCCCCCCGCTCTTAGTCAAATGGAACTGTGGTGCTGGGTACAATTCGGACCGTGACCCACAGACCATGGCCTCTATTTCAGTGCTGCCAGCCAACTGCCAAAATCCCAAATGCACTAGTGGCACTTCCAAAATGCACTAGAATGCGCTAGAGCAGTGGTTTCCAACCATTTTCATACCAGGACCCACAATTTATTCTGCATTTTAGCCACACCACAGACCACCATACCTTTAGTCTCTGTCACTAATTAATAACTGGTAAAACGTTGGTCAAAATTACAATTCTACATTTTCTAAATGTGTAGATTTCTTTTTTAAATGAGGTAATTCACATGTTTAAATAATTTAACTCTTGAGAGTATAAAATGAAACCAAATGGACCCTTAGGCGTCCATTTGGTTTCATTTCTCAAGAGTTACAGGTCTATAAGGGTCCATTTGGTTAGCAATGGTCCTTTCTAGGAAGGAAGGAGGAGAAGGACTATCATAGTTGGTAAAACACTGCTCTATTTTTGTTTATGCTAGAGTAGGGGTTTTCAACAGGTGGTCCAGGGACCACCAGTGGTCCTTGAGAGGGTTCCAGGTGGTCCCCAGGCTAAATGATGGAAAGTTGGTTAACCGGATGTAACTCTTGAGAATGTAAAAATGAAACCAAATGGACCCTTGCGGGTCCATTTGGTTTCATTTTCACACTCTCAAGAGATAAAACATTCATCATCTGAATTAGCACTATTTAATTAAGAAGTCTACACTGTTTTGTTTGCAAAATCCACCCTGGAATTGTGAACAAAACCAAAAGAATTATTTAGTTTTAGGTCTTTGGTGTGAAAATGTAATCAAATGGTGGTCCGTGGCTCAAATACTGAATACGTGGTGGTCCCTGGTGTCAAAAAGGTTGAAAACCCCTGTGCTAGAGGGTTCAGCATGCCCCCAATCTCTTTTCAAAAATAGCCAATTTATTATTAGGTATTTTACCTACATTGTAGATATTCTTACAAAACATACAGTAACCCTTGTCTTCAGTGTTGCCAACTTGGCGTATTTGTCGCTATATTTAGCGCTTTTTCAGACCCCCCTAGCGCCAAAATTAGCGAAAAACTCCTGGCGGAAAATCTAGTGCTTTTTTGCTGGTGAGTTGGGGGGAAATTGATTGACAGGCGCCAGAGATAAAACCCTCTTTTTTCACCATTTTTCCTCCTATGACAGTGGTTTTCAACCAGTGGTCAGTTGGTTAACCAGATGTAACTCTTTGCGAGCGTAAAAATGAAACCAAATGGACCCTTGCGGGTCCATTTGGTTTCATTTTTACACTCTCAAGAGTTAAATATATTCATCCTGTGAATTAGCCCAAGGCTACACACCTTCCAGGCAAGCATCTAGCGCATTGTAGTGCATTTTGGAAGTGCCACTAGTGCATTTTGGATTTTGGCAGTTGGCAACACTGCTTGTCTTAGACTTAGTTCCTCCTGTTCCTGTTGGAACACAGTGTGACACGTCCCCTCCCTCCATTTGCTCCGCTCTGTGGCAGCCCTTCTGGCTCCGTGCCAGCTCATCCATCTCACGCACGGCCGGATGTAACATTTCCCAGACAGACACACAGCAGGCATAAAGCTAAAGGTCTGACTCAGAGAGTTTTCTGTTTTCAATGATGAAACGCTGTTGGTTTAGTGGTGACACAGCTGTAGTTAGTTAGTAGCAGTAGTAGTGTTTCAAATCATTTTAAATATATGCACTTGAATTTTGAAATATCTTGGGTTGTTTTGCATGCCATCGTGTTTGGTGAGGCGGTCTGGGCCAGTGTTGCCAACTTGGCGCATTTGTCACTATATTTAGCTCTTTTCCAGACCCCCCTAGCGCCACAATTAGTGGAAAACTCCTGGCGGAAAATCTAGTGCTTTTTGGCTGGTCAGTTGGGGGGGAAATTGATTGACAGGCGCCAGAGATAAAACCCTCATTTTTCACCATTTTTCCTCCTATGACAGTAGGTTTTCTACCAGTGGTCCACAGGCTAAATGATGGATAGTTGGTTAACCAGATGTAACTCTTTGAGAGCGTGAAAATGAAACCAAATGGACCCTCGCGGGTCCATTTGGTTTCATTTTTACACTCTCAAGAGTTAAAATATTCATCATGTGAATTAGCCCAAGTCTACACAACTAGAGGATGTAGAAGATTAATGGTCATTTAATGGTCATATCATATACCCTTCCAGGCAAGCACCTAGCGCATTCTAGTGCATTTTGGAAGTGCCACTAGTGCATTTTGGATTTTGGCCTTTGGCAACACTGGTCTGGGCATTTAGGGGGGCATTGCCCCCCCATGCCCATGCCCATGCCTAGATCTTTCTTGGCAGTCTGTCTCCACATCTCCTTTAGTCTCTCTCTCTGCTATCCAGTCCATTGCCACACTTGTCGGTGTTCTCAATGCTGAGGCCATTGGTGCTCGTTAGCATAAACAGTCTCTCCCCTCGTTTGTGGAGCTTGTCCAACTGAGTGAAGTTAGCATAGGGTGACCATATTCTCAAAGGAGAAAACCAGGACACCTTAGCGGGGGTGGGGGGGTTGGGGGGGGGGGGACCTTTTTTCCCCCAAGTAAAAGTCACACACAAAAATAACTCAATTACAAATTATTTCTGTTACTCAATGTGAAAGGTTTTATTTAAATGCATTTATTCAAAAAGTCAAAAAAGTGCTTTACAATTTATGAATGTTTCAAAGAAAGAAATAATGTCTCAATCAACTTCTCTCAGACATAAGTTAACAACTCTGAACAGCAACACTGAAACTCAGCCTCAATTTCAGACATGAATGCAACAATGTCTGTTGTAGGCTATTGAAAAAGGTTAACAATCGCCCCTGTCTGAATACAGGGAATTTTTTCTGTAACTCGTCTGTAAACGTGCACTTGCGCTTGGGCATGGTGGTGGAGACTGACAACCACGCTGTCTAGTGTCTACTAACTGATTGACGAAGGCTGCCTGCACTGACTCTGCTCAGGGCTGACGTCATCGTGCGCAGTGTTCTAGAGGCGTGTTCTAGTGCCTGTCGATTTACTGGTCCGATGTAAGCAAAGAAAAGGAACTGAATGAAAGTAATTTTACAAAAACCGGGACATTTCCCCATTTTCTAAAAATAAACCGGGACACCCAGGACAAGACGTGAAATACGGACATGTCCTGGGATATACGGACGTATGGTCAGCCTAAGTTAGCACCCCATGATTTTTCAAATTTTGGAAAAAAAAAAAAAAGAAATAAAAATGGGCTCATCTTTTAGTGCTCGGCGGGGTGGCGCTGAAATCACCGTTTGTGCTGCTTTTATTGATTTTATATGAATATTTATGTGCAATGTGAGCTGTTATATCAGCTTTATAGGCTTGCACCACTCACTTAATGTGGTCCAAAACGGGCTAAAATGGCCTCATCTTTTAGTGCTCGGTGTGCTAGAATTTGTGCTGTTTTTATTGATTTTATATGATTTTATATAAATATTTATAATTGCACTGCGCCCCTGGCGGTCATAGTGGTCATAACAGCTCATTGTATATAAATATTCATATAAAATCAATAAAAAAAGCACACATGCCGACTTCATCGGCACAAATTCTAGCACATCGAGCACTAAAAGATGAGCCCATTTTAGTCCGTTTTGGACCACCCCAAGTGTGGGCTGCAGATTGACAAAGCTGAGGACCTATAACTTCAATTATCTCCAGAATGGTAGCAGCACAAATTCTGAAATTTACGGCACAATTCAGCACAAATAGAGCACTAAAGAATGAATGAATGACACTATTTTTATATATTTTTCGATATTTGAAAAATGATGAGGTGCCAATTTCTTGCTGGTCCAACAGTGGCATTAAGGCCCATTCTGTCGCGATCCAATTTTGCGTTGAAGTCTCCAATCGGCATCTTGATGTCGCGGGGAATCGCTTCAAGCACGTTTTGGAGAGGGTTGTAGAAGGCGTCCTTATCTTCATTCTGTAGAAGGCGTCCTTATCTTCATTCTGGGGCAACTTCGGTTTGGGGCATAGACTTTACACAATGGTTCCTTTGGCATGCCTGTTGGAAAGCCTCGCTGTGATGATCCGTTCGTTCACTGGCTTCCACCCAACCACCGTTTGTGCCGCGCCGCTGGAGAGGATAATTCAGACTCCATGGGAATGGTTGGTCTTGCTTCGCAGAGTACAGAATGGTTGCCCCTGTCCACCTCATTTCACTAATTCCTAAGATATCCAGGCGATAGTCCTTCATGCTCTTCAGCACCTGATCCATGCGACCACGTTGAAACCAGACGCTTCGACCTCTATCCATCGATTGAATAGAGCATAATCACGAGTCATCACACGATCGAATATGCAGATTCTCAGCTACCCGCTGGGCAAGTAGATGGTTTGTATTCATTGCATCGGTTGATCACGGCTAGTACTAGTAGGGCGGGGCGAAGCATAGTTTTACTGAGGTTATGGTTAGGGTTAGTAACCGCATAAAGCACCGTCTAACCCTAACCGTAGCGTAACCCTAAGCATACGTAAAACGTAAAACTTCCTTTGCCCCGCCCAACTAGTAGTAGCCGTGATCAACCGATACAATAAATGCAAAATATCTACTTGCCCGGCGGGTAGCTGAGTATCTGCGTCTACTCGTTGTATTCTATCGTGTGATTACTCGTGATTATGCTCTATTCAAATGATGGATAGAGGTCGAAGCGGGTGGTTGAAACAGTGTGCGTACGTCCCAGGTGCCTACTATGGTCTTGGCTTTGGTGTTGAAGCGAGGTCATGAGGTTGCCCGTGTTCCTGAAACAGAATCCTCATTCATTTTCCTCATAGACTTTTCGAAAATGGTTATTAAAAGCACGATTGCACTGCGGACAAAGCCAACTTGGGTCGTGACAAATCATGACAACCAACACAATATTATCAAGCCATATGTAATTAGCAAGAAGTAGAAAACGGCAGGATAGACCGCTTTTTATTTCGTTTCATATCTTAGAAATTATTTGATTGTCCCAAAAGATTGTGTGTGTCATCATGATTTGTCACAACCCGAGTTGGCTTTGCCTGCGGCGTAATCGTCTTTATATGAATCATTTACGAAAAAGTCTATGAGAAAAATGAATGGGGAATCCATTTCTGGGACAGGGGCGGTGACTTCACTGCGCAGCTCTATACAGTACATTTTGAATTCCAGACTTAAACTCATAACAAAGTAGCCTATGTTTAATTGTCTTCAAAACATTCAAATACTTACCCAATTACCCAATTGCTGATTAGGGGGGCAGGAGAAAATGGTAAGGGGGCGGCTACATCGCCCTTGTCGCTTTGCGCCACGGGCGATGAGGCCGCACCCATACCATTTTCAGTTATAGGACTTTTATTAGGCAAGTAAAGCATCAACAATAACATCAGTTGTTGTTGACGTTGCAACAGACACGCAGCATGCATAAAGCTAAAGGTCTGACTCAGAGAGTTTTCTGTTTTCAATGATGAAATGCTGCTGGTTTAGTGGTGACACAGCTGTAGTTAGTCAGTAGCAGTAGTAGTGTTTCAAATCATTTTAAATATAAGCACTCTAATTTGAAAAATCTTGAGTTGTTTTGCATGCCGTCATGTTTGGTGGGGCAATCAGGGCATTTAGGGGGCCATTGCCCCCCATGTCCATGCCTAGATCCGCCCCTGCTTAGCTTACAATGTAAATTGTGTAGTGTATTGTCAATTATGCTTAAAATATAAACTGAGAGAACTGTGTGTTGTGTGAATGACACACCTTGAGGGCCTTGTGTAGCAGGGGTGATTCTGAGTACTGAGTATTGCACTACTATTTATTGTGCAGGAGGCATGCTGATGATGATGTCCGGCAAGGTGTCCAGCCAATCGGAGGGCAGCAAGCTGATCTCGGCGGCTGTGACTGGTGGAGCCGCTCTGTCCAAGTTCCAGGCGATGATGCAGGCCCAGGGAGTAGCCAATGAGGTGGCTCGGTCGCTGTGCGACACCAGCCACACCAATTACCACAGCATTCTGAGGAAGGCCGAGCATCAAATGGAACTAAAGACTCAGACAGAAGGTACAAAATACGTAAATAGACCCATAGTATACAGTATACATACTACATACAGTATAGATCAGGGATGCCCAAAAGGTAGATGGTGATCTA
>CM076987.1:41729582-41767082 GCA_039105355.1 Benthosema pterotum
TGCATGTTTGCAGTCATTTGTGCAGTTGTGCATGTTTGCAGTTTGGCACCTGTTGCTGTAAGCGCCCCACTAAAAATGACTTGCGGCTGTTAAAATTGTGGAATATTCGTCGATAAATTTGTCGCTGAGGTGTCTAAAACTGCTTCTCAGAAGTTTTCCAATCAGTTGTGGCTTTTCACTCCAGAGGTCGTCGGACTTGCATTGTTTTACAGTCCAGTGAGTGCACAAACGAAGAAGCTGATGGTGAGAGCCATGGAAGATGGACATGAAGATGATGAACAGCACATGAAGAGAATTACTGTTGACCTTGCAACAATTGCAGGGAGGAACATTGAAGATTTTGTCTCCCAATCCAAGACGCTGTTCAAAATGATGGATCTCCCACATGACTTCCTTGCTGTTGATCCTGATGAGTGCGAGCCCAGGGAAGACTACCGAGAAGCTCTGGCTGTAGTGAAGGCAATAAACACGGTCGATGATCATGCAGAGTGTTGGGTTGCCCTAATTCAAGAATATTGAAATATTGTTGTGACTCACTAAAGACGAGTCCCAACTCCAGTACTTGCTGAAAATTGTGCAGAACCATTGGCACAAGTATCTGGATAGCCGTAAACAAACTTTCATTGATCAGTAACACCTGATTATACTGCAGTGACTTTTGGGGGTAAACATGGAAATGGGGCTGTGTTCTTGTGTGCTGTGAGTAGGCTATGATTGAAGATTGCACTAAAGACATGGCATTCTGCACATTAAAAGACAAATAGCAATTTGTCATTCTTTGCTTTTCTATTTTCTACATTAGTATTTCCTATAACAATTAATTTTGGTTTGACATGACAATCATGACATGTAATCAGATTTGTGTTTAGATTAACAAGCTTAAAAAATAAAATCTCTGTGCTTAGTAAGAATAATGTGCCTGCAGTGCAATTCGTTTTTAAACTACTAAGGTGTACAATCTTTGCCTTGATTGAGCTACCTCTAAATTTACCTCAAATTCAACCAAATTTTAGCCAAAGCAGTTTTTTGTACATTGGAACATAATTAGGGGGTGAGACACAAGAAAATCAAAATTTGACGTTTTAAGATCCACCCTAGTGCATGTGTTTGGGGGGTGTAATGTATTATATCCAGTGTTGGGCAGTAACGAATTTTAGATTACATATTACTGTAATATTCTTTCTTTTGCTCCAAAGTAAAGTAACAGGATTACTCTGCAAAAATGGGTAATAAGTAACGCATTACTTTGCAAGTAACGCCAAGTTACTTGTTTAAAATGAGCTTGTTGTTGCATGCAAAAATAGGACAGATTTACAAGCTATCGACAGGTACTGTAACAACAGAGATGTGCACTAGATTGTAGATCCAGTCCACACGCTGCATCCTGCGCACAGTTATGTACACTACAAATTGCTTGCTGCTTTATTTTGTATTTTATTTTTAAATACAAGGCCTCAACTGACTTTGAAAACAATTGTGAAAAAGTTTAAAAAGTCAAGAGACAAACTTCATGTTCAGTTCTAAACAGAGCTCGCTAGACAGATTATGTTGTACATCTCTATTTTTTCAAAGGTGGGAGTTGAGAACTTGGGAGAGTAATAACGTAATATGTAATACATTACTCTTTGATTCCAGTAATAAGTAAAGTAATGATATTACTTTGTCTAAGGGGTAACGAGTAAAGTAAAGAAGTTACTTTCCTAAGTAATATTGACCAACACTGATTATATCTAAATATTCACAAAATGACTTCGACATCCAAAGGTACACAGTCCAAAAGTAAGGTATTTGTTTTAAAATGGTTCAGATATTTGAATCATATACCGGGGTTATATCATCAACACAGGAATCGAAATAACAGGTGACAGTATCAATCAATAATTCAGGGTTGTGATATTGCGCTGACATTAACAAGCACTAGCAGAAGTTTCTTTTTCATATCTTTTTTTTTACCTTAATGTGGTTCTCTTTTTTTGTTTTTTGTTTTTTACTGACTAACGTACCTGTTTTTAAAGTACCGTATTGTCCCGAATATAAGACGACTCGTTTATAAGACGACCCTTATTTTTCAAGACCCATTTACAGAAAAAAGAACATTGAATGTCAAATAGTATAGCCCCTGAATATAAGACGACTCCATTTTTTGGGATGTTTCCATTGGGAAAATAACATAGTCTTATATTCAGGCCAATAGGGTAATACTTTACATGCTCGAGTTTGCATTCATTTATTCATTTAGGAGCAGTGTTGGGACATGTGCACTACGTAAATTAATATATTACCAAAATGCAGTAACATACATACATATATATATATATATATATATATATATATATATATATATATATATATATATATATATATATATATATATATATATATATATATATATATATATACAAAAAATTCTAATATATTATGGTATACTTTTCTTTCTGCCTCGTTGCAAGAGTTCTTGTGAAATCATCTTGACAACTGCAGAAGTCAATTATTTTCTATAATTTGTCATCAAATTATTTACTGGCTTCCATGAATTCAAGGAATACACTTAACTCCTGTGTTAACTGTCCATAGCCGAGTAGGATGAGGTAGGTCTACATTTAGCTCCATAGCTGAGTAGGATGAGGTAGGTCTACGCCAGGACTGTTTTCAGGAGTTATGTTTTTTCAAGTTGATTTCATATGGATTTGGCCAGATAACCAAGTGTGCTTGCTTTATTGTAGGTATGCCACTGACCTACGCAGTATTTGATTAATAGTGATACTAAACATCTAATTTATTTTGTAAAAGTTTTTTAAGTAATAGTAATATATTACACTAGCTCAGACAGTAATATTGTAATATAATTGCTTTAAAATGAAGGTAATAATAAGTAATATATTAACAAGGTAAAGTAATATTCCCAACACGGTTTAGGAGATGCCCATCTATTTATAATTGCTTCCATTGATGCAAAAGGTTTTGCATCTCACCCTTAATGTCAAAATGTGATGTTCAGATGTCTGTCATCCTTAGTGGTGTCATTACACCTGTGGTCTGTCCAATAGATGGCAGTGCAGTACATCATCTGAGTAGCTGTACTGCACTGCCAGCTATTGGACAGACCTTTTCCTGAAAAATTAATGGAGTTTTTGACCCAACAGCAGAGTATGCTTTGTCATTGGGGTAAATTCTGTTTTTCTAATGACATCAACACAGGAATTGAAATAACTGGTTACAGTATCAATAATTCAGGGTTATTACAATAGACCTGGTGTCTGAGAAATAAGTCCTGTGGGAGCATTTGATTGGGTCAGGTCCATTTAAACATGGTAGTCCTCATAGCCCACGGTTTTGTCATGATTGTGTGTGTGTGTGTGGAGGTTTTTGTGCTCCTGCTATGGTGAATGTCCAGTTAAACCTGGTAGTCCTCATAGCCCACGGTTTTGTCATGATACTGTGTGTGTGTGTGTGTGTGTGGGGAGGTTCTTTACACAACTGACCAGTTTGTTGGTATTTTGTGCTCCTGCTATGGTCAATGTCCACTTAAACCTGGTAGTCCTCATAGCCCATGGTTTTGTCATGATAGTGTGTGTGAGTGTGAGAAAAGAGAGACCCAATATCTTCCAGCTTGGCACTCAGCAAAAATATTTGAATCGGGGGGTTCCTGCTGGGTTAATGGTCCGATTGCACTTCACATAGGCTATGAGGGAACCGCTCTCCATTCCGACATCCTGCCACTCCGACATTCAATTCTTAATTGTCAGAATGGGAGTACTGTTAGGTTTAGGTGTTGGAATGGGGGGATGTCGGAATGGAGAAATGTGCCTGGGCTATGATGCCTGGACGGTGTCGCCTGTGTGATCTGATCTCCCCATCTCTCACCCCCTATACTGTCAGTCTACTGTCCTATCAAATAAGCCCCCCACACACAAATAAATCTTTAAAATAAAAAAATAAAACAGAATTACAGACTCACTCCCTAAATGATGGTGTGATCTAAAGACTCAACACTCTCGCTCCACTTTAGCCCTTAGATTAGACCAATATTTATATGCATTTGTTGTATAATGATGTTGTATTACCTGCTTACTGTCCGCCCATTTTTTCCTTGATTAGATACTTGTATGTGATTGAATTGAAGTATCATGATGATGATTGCAAATCGCTTTGGATTAAAAACGTCTGCTAAGTGCTTAGATTATGAATTGTAAACACATTAGCTCAACCATAGGTGCCTTTGTTTCGCGTAAAAAATGGAAAAATATGCCAGCACTCTAAAGTTCAGTTCATGGTTATTAAAAATAAAGACTCATAGGAAAGAGGAAAGACTCATAGGAAAGAGAACTTAGTAACACTGAGTTCTATACCCCTTTAAATGGTGACCCCACCACGAAATTCTCTCAAGAAATTGAATCATTTTTTACCAATGCTTTGAGTGAATTTCTGATCTCTAAAGATGAATTTAGTTTTCTTTTTCAAAAACATCCTGTCCGTCCCTTATTCCACTGTCTGCCCAAAATCCACAAGTCTCTGGTTGAACTTGTTCCAGCTTGCCCCATTGTAGCGGGTAACCAATCTCTAACAGAGCCCTTATCACAGTATATTGACAGACATATCAAAGGTTTTGGTCAACCAGCTCCCCTCTTTTTTTAAAAGACACTACTGATTTTTTTAACGAAATTGAATCTATTGGTAACATTCAGGAGAATGACTATCTATGTGGCCTTGATATAGCCTCATTGTACACTAATGTTCCCAATCAAGAGGGCCTCAGTGTCTTAGCCTATTATTTGGACCTATTATTTGGACCAAAGAGAAAGCAAGATTCCCCTGACTGGTTTCCTGGTTGAACACACAAATTTGGTTTTAAACAAAAAATTTGAGAATTCATACTATCTTCAGTGTCAGGGGGTCAGCATGGGTAGCCCCTGTTCTCCAATTTTGCAAACTTCTTTATGGGGAAATTTGAGGAAGATTTCATATATAATAATAACCCGTTTTCTGCTTCAATTAAGTCTTGGTCTAGGTATATACTGTAGATGACATTTAGTCATTTAGTCTTCAGAGGCTCGTTATAGAAACTTTTTGACTTTAAGTCTTACTTAGTGCTTACTTAGTTCACCATGGAACACAGCCAACACTGTCTCCTTCCTAGATGTACAGGTCCATAAAACAAATGTAGTTGATGCCATTGTTCACAGAAACGAAACTGATCGTAATAGTCTTCTACACTACTCCAGTTACCATCCACCTGGACATCCAACAGAAAAGTTTACCCTATAGTCAGTTTGTCAGAGTGAGAAAAATCTGATGTCACTTTTGAAGAGCAGGCTGCTGCACTGTGTTCTAGGTTTGCCTCTAAAGGCTATAGTCACACTGTTTTGAATCAGGCTCTAGAGAGAGCTAGAGGTCAAAAGAGGTTAAAAGGGAAGACCTACTATCTCCCAAGACGGTGCCTTCTAAAGGGTCCAACAGAATACTCTGTGCTACTACCTTTTCTTCTGCTTCTAGCGACATTCATAAGGTCATTCAAAATCACTGGCACATCTTGTCTTCTGACCCCAGCATTGGTTCAGTTTTTAGAAACACTCCTATCTTTGCCCACAAGTGGGCCAAAAACTTGAGAGACACTTTAATAAGAGCTGACTTATATACCCCACCACAACATATCTTGTCTAGTGTACCCCCTGGTCATTTTCCCTGCCATAATAGTATTCACTGTAACGCTATGGTCAAAGGCCAGCACTTTACACACTCACACTCTGGCAAAAAGCTGAGGTCTCTCCTGCATTTTGCGTGCCACTGGGTGCTAAACCCGCCTCAGCAATTGTCCTTGTTTCATTTTTCATTTAGTACATTTATTTTTTTTGCCAATAGTACAGCACTATTTTACGTTGAATTTTCTCCTCAGGGCATTTTTGACACATGACTCAATCATGGCTTTTCAGCATATTTCAACACTTCAAAACAATCTTCTTTTTTTTTTCTTTTTTCTATGAAGGCCCATCTTCTTGTATATAAAATTGGAGGAAACACTTATCTTGCTCCCTCTTTCTGACTCTTTGCAGCCTACTGACTCAGCATGAACTGACTCCTAGTCAGGAGTCAGTTCATGCTGCTATTTATGCATTATGGACTGATACAAAGTATTGTGTGCTCTGGACAAACAGTGCTGTCGCTCTCTGCCCTGACCCTTCATATTCACTTACACCAATTCTTGTGGTATCACGTACACGCCTTTTGAAGTTTGGTACTGTACACAATGTTTTTTTTTTAAATAGCCCGTCTGGAGACTTCAGCTGGTTTGGCTTCAGGGTCCAGCATTCACTGCCATGTGAGCGAATAGACAATTCAATTCAATTCAATTCAATTCAATTGGCTTTATTGGCATGAGAAAACATACGTTTACATTGCCAAAGCATGAACAGAACAACAAGAAACAAACAAGGAACCAGTACAACAATGTATCAGTACAAAGGTTATGAACAAGGTTGTATACTCTTCAATAAATCAAATTTCTATATGCCTAACTCAATCGATGTAAGAGTACAATACAATGTTTATTCTTCAGGGTGGTTGTGTTCCATTTGAAAATTAACATTTTGGAGTTTTTGAACCGACAGCAGAGTATGCTTTGTCATTTGGGTAAATTCAGTTTTTCTAATGACAATATCAACACAGGAATTTAAATAACTGGTTGCAGTATCAATAATTCAGGGTTATTACAAGAGACCCGGTGACTGAGAAATAAGTTCTGTGGCATCATTTGATTGGATCAGGTCCAGTTAAGCCTGTCCTATAGTCCTCATAGCCCAGGGTTTTGTCATGATAGTGTGTGTGTGTGTGTATGGAGGTGGGGACGTTCTTCACTCTCCTGCTATGGTCAATGTCCAGTTAAACCTGGTAGTCCTCATAGCCCAGGGTTTTGTCATGATACTCTGTGTGTTTGTGTGGAGGGGGGGGTTCTTCACACAACTGGCCAGTCTGTTGGCATTTTGCACTCCTGCTATGGTCAATGTCCAGTTAAACCTGGTAGTCCTCATAGCCCAGGGTTTTGTCATGATTGTGTGTGTGTGTCTGTGTTTGTGTGTATGGGTAACGTCCAGTTAAAGCAGTATGGTCCTCATAACCAAGGGGTGTGCCATGATTGTGTGTGTGTCTGCGTTTGTGTATACTAGGACCTTACCCGTTGAATTAGCCCTACATGGCTATTATTCTTTTTCAAGAATAAATCCATACTTCACGAGCCATGACTTGTGGTAACATTTAAATGTTGGCGCTCTTTTCATACTCATTATTCCCTGTTTACTTACCCATTAAATAATTCCAAAGACGTGGAGTGCGATATAGTCCTCTAGTTTCATATCCATGTGAAAGTTGTGGCACAAAACGCCTATTTAGTCAAATATCTCCACTTTTCACGAGACACACACAGACTCGGGCAAAGGGGCTCATAATACCAGCTGAACGCATTTTGACAACTTCCTCTGATCGCTGCAAACGTCATCAGGCTAACACAAAGATTTTGGGAACACAATTGGCAGGTGGTGTGATTAATTACCCAGCCCCTATCGCAATGCACCAGGCAATTGTGTTCCCCGAACTTTTTGTCTTAGCCTGATGACGTTTGCAGTGATCAGGTGCAGGTGGTATTATGATCCCCTTCGCCCGAAGGGAGAGATGTCTGTGTGTGTGTCTCGTGAAAAGTGGAGATATTTGACTAAATAGGCGTTTTGTGCCACAACTTTCACATGGATATGAAGCCTTCATCAGGGAAGGATCTAAGGTTCATGGAAAGACCGGAACAGCAACCAAGACCCGACCCAGTACCTTGCAAGGCGCTTCAGATTGGGAGTTGAACGTGGACCTGAAGAGGAAACTTGTTTTCCCGCAAGACATGGCAGTGACTTCCCTTCGACCAGATCTGGTATTGCTGTCGAGGAGCACAAAAACCATCATCGTCGCTGAACTCACGGTACCCTGGGAGAAGAGGCTGGCTGTATCAGACCAACTGAAAAGAGACAAATACCAGGACTTGATCGATGAAGCTGTGTTAAAGGGGTGGCAAGCCACCTGCTACCCCATTGAAGTCTGCTGCCGCGGGTTCCCGGCAAAGTCGGTGAACTGCTTCCTGCGGAAGGTCGGGCTGGAACCTAGTCAGCTGAAGAGTGTCATCAGGGACATTACCGCAGCAGCCGAGTCCAGCTCAAGATGGCTGTGGATGAAAAGAGCCCACGTTTGGAACCCTTCCGCCGGTGACGGCTAGTCAGCCGTTGCCGCCCCGCTCAGGAGAGGTGTCAGGGTATGCGGCCTCGTTCAGATAGACCTGGCTCAGGGAGTGACGCCCCTGCCTTGCAAATTTGCCCCCCCCCCCAGCCGTAGATGGAAAGAGCCCACAGGTGGAACCCTTCTGCTGGTGAAGGCTGGTCAGTCTGCTGCCCCACTCAGGAGAGGTGTTCAGGTTAAGGGGCGAAACACCAGCGACCCTGAGACACCTGCTGACAATGATCCAACTGTGGGATCAGGGAGTCGTGCCTCAGGAGATCTTAGCATAGGTTAGCATAGGTCCTAGTTGCAGCTTGTAGCGAGCATCTCTGATGTTTACTTCACCCTATATTTGTACATGGGAAATGGTAAATCACACAGATGAAGCTGGCCATTAATCTTCTTCATTCTGTGGTTGTGTAGACTTGGGCTAATTCAGATATTTTAAGCTCCCAAAAAGCTACATCTGGTTCACCATGTCCATCATTTAACCTGGGGACCACTGGTGAAACCCACTGTTTTAACCCAGTGCAGACTCGGAGGGAGACGTTTGTGGGCGCACACACACGCATAGGAAAAGTTGCACGTCCCTGCTGTTGTTGAACAGTGGTCACGCATCCGACCCGTTGCGAGACGAGGCTGTCACGGGGCAGCCCGTGCCCAAAAACTATCTAAAGAAGAACACACACACAAACACACAGAGGCAGCCAATCATTATAACATCACCGGCCGGGTTGGGTGCTACTGCAAGTGACTGTGGGGTGTGGGGCGGAGGGCTAAGAGACATTGTTTGTGCATGGTTGCAATAATTCATTTCATTTAGTTCATTATTATTCTTAATGAGTATTCAATATTATTAATAATTTAACTGGCAATGCATTGGTTCATTATAATGAATTAACTTGAAATAATAGTCATTTCAGAGAAAACATTTCATTCATCATTTGTTTGTCACCTTTGTCTCCACCTCAGCACTGGCCCTCCTCTGCTCAGCTCCACTGCCAAACCAGAGCAAAGGCAGCCATTGGCTGAAATAGAGTGTGGAAGGTGCCAAGTGCTGTGGGGAAGAGAGGGGTGGTTTACAGACTGAAATGATTGATATCAGATTACTATACAATATAGTGATGTGAATCATAGGGATGTTAGTCTAACAACTAATATCTATTGCCATGGATTTATATTGCCTGTATTTTGAGTCCAGTGAGCTTGTAGATCTGCTGCATTGACTTAATTGAGAACCCTCTCAGTGGTGGGATCCACCCCTATAAAAATGAGACTGCTGTGAAGGCTCTTCAATTCTGTCTACCAGCCGTGCTGCGCGCACACACACGTGTGAGAGTGTCTAGGGCCTGTACAGTGGCCATAGCCTAGTGCATTTTTTTTGTCAGTCCTCAGTTCGCCTTAGTTTTTCCTCGGTTCTTTCTTTCGTTTTTTGGCCAATATTATTTTGCTGTTTTTTTTTTGTTCAATGTATATATGCACTACTGGGATTTAATAAAACCCCTTAAAAGACATCTTCGACTGTTTTTGGAGCCTCCTGCCAATTGGGCAACCTCACAGAGGTTATCTTTTTGGCAATGCGAGGCACCCAGGGCTCACTCGTGTCCATGCGCTTATATTCCATGTTGGTGTCGAAAGTCATTCAGCTTTTTTTGGACAGAGCGTGAGTAACGGCATGCAACTGTCCTTGCGCACTTGGTCTCTCGATTCCATGCAAGTCGGCTGTTGTTAGCTTGAAGATCGGCTTGTTTTTAGCGAACACCA
Source organism: Benthosema pterotum (assembly GCA_039105355.1). Taxonomy (NCBI): domain Eukaryota; kingdom Metazoa; phylum Chordata; class Actinopteri; order Myctophiformes; family Myctophidae; genus Benthosema; species Benthosema pterotum. The sequence continues at coordinate 41,739,594 of CM076987.1, forward strand.
CCGCTGTACGGTAGCATTATAAATGTATCGCAAATGAGATACCCAGTCGACTGTAGAGCCCTGGGCGGGGGGGGTGGCGTGCCGCCTCCTCCTCCCCAACACCAATACCGCGTGTATAGGAATTGAATTGTATAGCCCATTATCAGCTGCATTGCTGGTGTAGCAGTGGGAATATGAGAGTGGGGTAACACCGAGAACGGTGACCTGTGATGTGTGTGACGGTAGGGGGCGGTCGGAGTGTCCCATATTAAGTCGATGGGGGAAAATTTAATGCACTATTAAATTAATGATTCATTAACAATTTGAAAAAGGGGCTTTGTCTGTCTATAACACATATTATGCTCAATGACTGTGAAAATTCAGACTGATTGGTGCAGTCTGTGAGAAGTTCTGGTGGCTTCAGACAGACAGACAGAGAGACAGACATTCATTCATTCATGTCCTTAGTTATAGTATGGATGAATGGGTAACGTCCAGTTAAAGCAGTATGGTCCTCATAACCAAGGGGTTTGCCATGATTGTGTGTGTGTCTGTGTTTGTGTATGGGTAATGTCCAGTTAAAGCAGTATGGTCCTCATAACCAAGGGTTTTGCCATGATTGTGTGTGTGTGTATGGATAATGTCCCAATAAGTAAGGGAGGTCTTCATAAACCACCTTTGTGCTAGGAAACGCCTTATTCTGCTAAGTCCCACCTTGCCCCGCCCTGTCCTCATAATCCTCAAAAAGTCTGACTTCATTTGAATGTGAAAATCTTGACCTCCTTTGACAATTGTTGAAGTTCAAATAGACAGAAATATTCCTGTTTTTGAGGGTAATTTTTTAGTCTTTGCGGCATATCTCTAAGACAATGGGAAAGGTGGGTCCCCATAATCCATGAAAAAACTGGTATGATGTGGAATGTCCTCATAAACCACCCGTACCAGTATGTGTGTGTGTGTGTGTGTGTGTGTGTGTGTGTGTGTGTGTGTGTGTGTGTGTGTGTGTGTGTGTGTGTGTGTGTGTGTGGTGGGGGGGTTGTGTGTCTATGTGTCTGTGTCATGACATTCAGAGTCCATGCAGTCACACACAGAGGAAGGAAAATTCCCATTCAGGGGCACGGTGGAACAGTGGTTAGTGCTGTCACCTCACAGCTAGTCCTGGGTTCGATTCCTGCTAGGGGCGCTGCTGTGGGTGCTGGCGCCGTGTCTCCTCCTCCGCATCATCAGTACCCATACCCGAGGTGTGGTTGGTGAAAGGGCTTTTCTGTGTGGAGTTTGCATGTTCTCCTAGTGTCCCCTATGGTAGATATCCTCACAAAAAACATGCAGTAATCCTGGGTTCTAAACTGCCTCCCCCTGGCCAGCCGGGGCGACTGATGAAGGGGATTGGAACTGGTTGGAATAACGTGTTCCTTCCACGCGCTACGTCCAACCAGGGAAACTCCCTCTCTCCTCATGCATTGAAGGAAGCATGAGGCCAGTCCACTGCCTCCCCAGGTTGGCGGAAGGTTGTAGAGCCCAGGATCACATTAGGAATTGGCACTGGGTGAAAAAATGGGTTACAAAATTGTGGGATAAAAATATATATATAAAAGATCCCATTGTCATGCTGTCTCAGCCAACACACCCTTGGGGCAGCGTCGCCATGTGGCAGATAAGGGGGGAATAACAGACAACACAGGGCATGAACGGCATGGAGGTGATGACTGTTAATGTGGCCCAAGCTAATGTCACAGAAGATGCATACAGTATATAATAAACTGGTTGGACCGACGTGCAGTGTTGCCAACTGACAAGATCCAAAAATGCACTAGTGGCACTTCAAAAATGCACTAGAATGCGCTAGATGCTCACCTGGAACATACAGATCAAACATGACCATTAATCTTCTACAACCTCTAGTTGTGTAGACTAAGTTGGGCTAATTCACATGATGAATATTTTAACTCTTGAGAGTGTAAAAATGAAACCAAATGGACCCGCAAGGGTCCATTTGGTTTCATTTTTACGCTCTCAAAGAGTTACATCTGGTTAACAAAACTGTCCATCATTTAGCCTGGGGACCACTGGTTGAAAACCACTGTCATAGGAGGAAAAATGGTGAAAAATGAGGGTTTTATCTCTGGCGCCTGTCAATCAATTTCCCGCCAACTCACCAGCCAAAAAGCACTAGATTTTCCGCCAGGAGTTTTTCACTAATTTTGGCGCTAGGGGGGGTCTGAAAAGGCGCTAAATATAGCGACAAATGCGCCAAGTTGGCAACACTGCCGACGTGTCTCCAGTATGGTTTAGGGTCAGCATTGCCTCTCTGATTTGGTCACAGAATATCCCCTTCCGTTACACATGAGCTGAGCCAAAGCTTGGCAAGTTTCCACTAGGCCTATGTGTCTACATAAGTTCACCCATTTTCAACATTCTAATATGTCATTAGTATAGGCTACCCTAGAGGTGTTGGGTGGACATGATAAAAAAAAAAGTTCCCCCATTCTGTCTTCCCAAGAAATGGAGGTCTGAAGAAAACCACTAACATGGTGAAACATCTTGATGACAAGATTGTTGTTGTAGTGTACAGCTTTAAGAGAGATGATGACGTCACTACAGGAACCGGTAGCGTTGGTTAGTTCAGAGTTCAAGGTAGACTGAATGTGACGCTCTGTGCGATGCTCTGTGCTGTACTGTTCATGTTACTACAAGCCTCAGTAAACTCCTTTCATTATAACTTCAACCCCACTGTGTGGAAGTCAGTTCATTACATTGGCGACGAGCGATGCAGCTCTTCAGAGTTTAAGGACCCACGGAGATCTCTTCTATACCCACAGTGACAGCCAGAGGGAGCCAGCTAACAGCTAACAACGGCAGCAGCTAACAACGACAAGGAACACAGTGGGTGAGCTCATGATCAAACCTGTTTATTGCCACACTTCTACCCTATCTGAAACGTTGGACATTAAGACATTGAGAGGACAATTCAAAATCTGAGGACATGAATGGAAAACCACAACTGCACTAAGGACTAACTAAACTAAAAAAAAAAAAAAAAAAAAAAAAAAAAAAAGAGACTTAAAAAAGAAGAAAAAAAAAACACCAAAAAAAAAAAAAAAAAAAAAAAAAAAAAACGTCAAGCAAACATGGCTGCAGAACTACCATCCTTTCCACCTTTTGACATAAATGCAGATACTGCTGCTCTTGCAGTTACATGGAAAAAATGGATGAGGAGATTTACCACTTTCCTGATTGCGGCCAATGTTGAAAACAAAAAAAGAAAGAGAGCTATGCTGTTGTACTATGCAGGAGAGCAAGTACAGGACATATTTGAAACATTCACTGAAAAAGGTGCAGACGATGACTATGACAAAGCTGTCAAACTACTCACAGACTACTTTCGCCCAAGTCACAATGTGGAATACGAAGTCTATGTTTTTCGCCAAGCAAAGCAAAACCCAGGTGAAACTATTGATGCCTATACCACAAGATTAAGACAACTTGCACAGACATGTGAATTTGCTGATGTGGACAGAGAAATAAAGTCCCAGATCATACTCAGTTGCACATCATCACGCCTAAGAAGGAGGGCACTTAGAGAGGCCGATCTCACCCTCAAAGGTCTCCTTGACCTTGCCAGGTCATTTGAGACATCAGAACTGCAAGCTGCAAGCATTGAGAACAGAGTTGACTGTGAACAAGTCGCTGCAATGTCCATTAGAGACAACAAGACATGGGCTACAACACATCAACAACCAACAAACCGCAGAATGGAGAGAAACGACAAAACACCATGCAGAAACTGTGGAGGCACATTCCCACATCAGGGTGGCCAGTCAGCGTGTCCAGCAAGAGGACTCGAATGCAGGGCCTGCGGCAAGCTAAATCATTATGCCCGTTGTTGTTTGTCAAAGCCACACACAGAACAACGTAGCCAACCAGCACAGAATGAGCCACGCGGACGTGGACGAAGAAACAATCAACGACCAAGAGTGAGAACAATGCAAACACATGAAGATGACACCACGCCTGTTGATCGCACAACCACAGCTGACTCCAGCACAGATGATGAATACGTCTACGTCACACAAGTTTCAAATTCATCTGATCCACCACCAACCACACAAATTTGTGTTGCAGGCAGATCCGTGGATGTCTTGATCGACACAGGTGCCCAAGTTAATCTGTTGGATAAACCCACTTATGAAAAAGCGATGCCGAATATAATACTTGAACAAAGCACCAAGAAGATCTTCCCCTATGGCATACAGACGCCAATTCCCCTCCTCGGGAAAACAAAGACAGCAGTCTCGGCCAATGGCAAAACCACAGTGGCTGTATTCTATGTAGTCCAAGGCGACCACGGCTCCCTGCTTGGATTCAAGACGGCGTCTGAGCTAGGACTCATAAAGGTTGTGTGCTCAGCTAAAACCACACAGCCGACCATGTCCAAGGCCAGCCAGCTCATGCTCAAATATCCTGACATTACCAAGGGGATCGGAAAGTTGAAGGATTTTCAAGTCAAGCTTCACATCGACCAGAGCGTTGCTCCAGTCATTCAACCCCACCGCCGCATCCCTTTTCACATCAGGCAGAAGGTGGAACAGGAACTGCAGCTCTTGGAGGACCAGGGCATCATTGAGAAAGTAGAAGGACCTACTCCATGGGTGTCCCCCATAGTGGCAATGCCAAAGCCAAAAAACCCAGAAAAAGTTCGCATCTGCATAGACATGCGTCTGCCCAACACTGCTGTGCTCAGAGAACGACACATCTCACCTACGGTGGACGACATTGTGCATGACCTCAACGGGGCAACGATGTTCTCAAAGCTCGACCTCAATGCAGGCTATCACCAACTAGAACTTGCTCCCGAGTCGAGATACATCACAACATTCTCGACACATGTCGGACTGAGAAGGTACACAAGACTCATCTTTGGAATCTCGTCAGCGGCTGAAGTGTTCCAACACACAATCCAAAATGTGCTCCACGGCATACCAGGAGTCAGAAACTTCAGTGATGACATTCTGGTCTATGGTGCCACAGCTGAAGAACATGATCGCTCTTTGGAAGCAGTCTTTGAGACTCTACACAAAAACAACCTGACAATCAACAAAGACAAGTGTGAGTTCCACAAAACATCCCTGGAGTTCTACGGATACATTTTCTCGAAAGACGGCATTTCACCTGACCCGAAGAAAATTGAGGCAATCACGCACATGTCACCTCCTCGGAACCCCAGTGAAATACGCAGCTTGCTCGGAATGGCAAACTACAGTGCTCGGTTCATTCCTGATTTCTCCTCAATCACCCAACCACTGCGTGACCTCACAAAGAAGGACACAGAATGGTCCTGGGAGGCGAAGCACACCGACGCACTAAACACACTCAAGGACAGACTTGTTACCAACCCAGTGATGAGCTACTTCCATCAGAATCGGGAGACGAACGTCATCGTTGATGCCAGCCCAGTTGGCCTAGGTGCAATCCTTTCACAAACGGACAAAAAGACCCGGACGGCACACGTGGTGGCATACGCCAGCAGGGCCCTGACACCAGTTGAACAACGTTACTCTCAGACTGAAAGGGAGGCCCTCGCAATAGTCTGGAGCTGTGAGCATTTTCATCTATATCTGTACGGTGCTCCTTTCAACATGATCACCGATCACAAACCTCTAGAGCTTATCTTCAACAACCCCAAGTCTAAGCCGCCAGCCAGGATTGAGAGGTGGGCTCTCAGACTCCAGCCCTATAAGTTCAAGGTGATTCACAAGGCGGGAAAAACGAATCCAGCTGACTACATGTCCCGCCATCCACAGAGTGTTCGTTCCTCAGTGCTCACGGATGATGTAGACACTGAAATGCACGTCCGTTTTGTTGCGACGCATGCAGTACCCAAAGCAATGACACTTCAGGAAGTTAAAATGGAAACTGCAGCCGATCCACTGCTGCAGCACTTGATCAAAGTCCTTCACTCAGGCGACTGGGGAAGTCTGGAAGTAGACTTCCCATTGGAATGTGATCGAGCAGCTGTCAAAGCATTCTACGATGTCAGAGACGAGCTCACTGCTCTTGATGAAGGCTCTCTTCTCCTTCGGGGCAACAGACTGATAATACCAAAGACATTACAAGCCAAAGCCCTTGCTCTTGCACATGAAGGCCATCAAGGCATTGTTAAAACAAAGCAGTTGCTTAGAGAAAAGGTGTGGTTCCCGGGATAGACAGACAGGCAAAAGAACTGATTTCCCGCTGCATCCCCTGTCAATCATCCACTCCTACGACGATGCACCAGCCTTTGCAGATGTCCGAGCTCCCACAAGGACCATGGCAGAAGGTCTCGGTGGATTTCTGTGGACCTTTTCCATCAGGCGACTATCTTCTGGTCGTTCTGGATGAATACTCCCGATTTCCCTTTGTGGAAATTACAACCTCCACTTCAGCAAATAAAACAGTTCCCCTCCTCGACAAAGTGTTCTCTATAGCAGGGGTACCGCTGGAGGTAAAATCTGACAATGGCCCTCCCTTCTCAAGCAAGGAGTTTGCAGATTTCGCACAGTATCTTGGTTTCCGTCACAGGAAAATTACCCCGTATTGGCCACAAGGAAATGCTGAGGTTGAAAGGTTCATGCGCACCCTGACCAAATCAGTCAACACAGCGACAGCGGAAAGTAAACCATGGAAACAAGAGTTGCACAAGTTCTTGAGGAATTACAGAGCTACTCCTCACATCACGACCAATCGGCCACCGGCTGACCTGCTCTACGGCCGTCCTATGTCCATCAGAATACCTACTGTCCCGCTGCCTCAGGAGGAAGACGATATGCTTCGCTCCACCGACAGCTCCAAGAAAGGGAAGATGAAGGCATACGCGGACAAAAGGAGGAATGCATCACAACACACACTGAGTATAGGAGATGTGGTGCTCATACGTCAGCAGAAGACAGGAAAACTTGTGACACCGTTTGACCCCAAGCCCTACAAAGTCATAGCAGTGAAAGGCACCATGATCACAGCCCAGAGACATGGCCATGTTGTCACACGAAACCAGTCATTCTTCAAACTTCTGAAACACCAACCTGGAATCCCTCTATCACGACCCAGCAATGACAGTGACGACGACGATGATGGAAACCCGCAGGTCGATGCACAGCACCCTGTGGAACCGGGACGTTCACCCCAAGCCGTGAGTAGGTACCCCCAAAGACTTGACAGGCAAGCGCCACAGAGACTGTTGTTGGAAGTCTAAAACTTTTTGAACCAGTGTGTTAAAAAAAAAAAAAAAAAAAAAAAAAAAAGAGAAGAAAAGACATCTGTATTTTTGCATTACATTTCTTATCTGTATTTCTGCATTACATTTCTATTTGAAAATACAACGGTAATAGTTACCCAGACTAGACTAGAAGGTCAGTCAGAAAAGTTGTTCTGTTTTCTGTTTCTGTTTTCTTTTTCTTAAAAGAAAGGAAGGGATGTAGTGTACAGCTTTAAGAGAGATGATGACGTCACTACAGGAACCGGTAGCGTTGGTTAGTTCAGAGTTCAAGGTAGACTGAATGTGACGCTCTGTGCGATGCTCTGTGCTGTACTGTTCATGTTACTACAAGCCTCAGTAAACTCCTTTCATTATAACTTCAACCCCACTGTGTGGAAGTCAGTTCATTACACATTTTCACCATGCTATAATGGATTTCTTTAGACGCTTCTTTCTTCTGAGAGCGTACAAATGGAACCGGTTCATTTGGTTGCATTTGTACGCTCTCAGAAAAAAAAATCCTCCTCTCTCCTGGTTTAGATGCCAGTACACATTTTGGTAATTAATTATTTACCAATAAATACCATTTCCATTTCATCAATTATTTCTGCGGACGTTAAATAGTTGTTTCATTTGATTACCTTCCCTCCTGCTCTCCCATTTTGGCCCATATGCCATTGAAAGAAATGACGACACCAGAAGTCAAGTGGCGACAGGATTGTTCATGCAACTCTGTCTAATAATTCATTAATTGTAGCCTATAATGGGATACATGCAATCAGATGACATTATGTATCCATGGCTAACCCTGATACGTTCCCTCAATACGCTCACTCTGTAGAGCTCTGTAGAACTGTGTATTGAGGGAACATATCGGGGCTAATCCATGGCATACTTTCTACATCCCTGCCTGCCTAGGCCTACTGCTTGTAGCCTACAATATTACAAGATCAATATAGTTTGATTTACACTCAAATAGGCAGTGTTGTAAAGAAACCACAACTTGATGCTTTGCTGACATCTAGTGGACATCTCCAGATAGTGTAGAATTGTGGATCTTCCTTTGAGGGAAGAAATTCATTGGCTCTAAAATTTAATTTATTTCAAAAGTCATTTTGCCAAAGCCTCTCCAGCCGTAGTATTTAAAGGATTGTAATTTGTACCTAAACAAGGTATTTTTAAAACTTGATTAGAATACTTCCAAATTGTAAGGGCAAATATTGTACTTTTCATCCACTGCACTTATTTAAAACGCTAGTACTTTGTTAATTAAATCATATTATTATTATAATAATATTATAATAATATTATTATGTGGTTGTTATTACTACTACTATTACTACTACTACTACTACTACTACTACTACTACTACTACTACTACTACTACTACTACTACTACTACTAGGCTGCTACTACTACTACTACTACTACTACTACTAGCCTACTACTACTACTACTACTACTACTACTACTACTACTAGCAGCCTACTACTACTACTACTACTACTACTACTACTACTACTACTACTACTACTACTAGCAGCCTACTACTACTACTACTACTACTACTACTACTACTACTACTACTACTACTACTAGCAGCCTACTACTACTACTACTACTACTACTACTACTACTACTAGCAGCCTACTACTACTACTACTACTACTACTACTACTACTACTACTACTACTACTACTAGCAGCCTACTACTACTACTACTACTACTACTACTACTACTACTACTAGCAGCCTACTACTACTACTACTACTACTACTACTACTACTACTACTACTACTACTAGCAGCCTGAGCCTACTACTACTACTACTACTACTACTACTACTACTACTAGCAGCCTACTACTACTACTACTACTACTACTACTACTACTACTACTACTACTACTACTACTACTACTACTACTACTACTAGCAGCCTGAGCCTACTACTACTACTACTACTACTACTACTACTACTAGCAGCCTACTACTACTACTACTACTACTACTACTACTACTACTACTACTACTACTACTAGCAGCCTGAGCCTACTACTACTACTACTACTACTACTACTACTACTACTACTACTACTAGCAGCCTACTACTACTACTACTACTACTACTACTACTACTACTACTACTACTACTACTACTACTACTAGCAGCCTGAGCCTACTACTACTACTACTACTACTACTACTACTACTAGCAGCCTACTACTACTACTACTACTACTACTACTACTACTACTACTACTACTACTACTACTACTACTACTACTACTAGCAGCCTGAGCCTACTACTACTACTACTACTACTACTACTACTACTACTAGCAGCCTACTACTACTACTACTACTACTACTACTACTACTACTACTACTACTACTACTACTACTAGCAGCCTGAGCCTACTACTACTACTACTACTACTACTACTACTACTACTACTACTAGCAGCCTACTACTACTACTACTACTACTACTACTACTACTACTACTACTACTACTACTACTACTAGCAGCCTACTACTACTACTACTACTACTACTACTACTACTACTACTACTATAGCAGCCTACTACTACTACTACTACTACTACTACTACTACTACTACTACTAGCCTACTACTACTACTACTACTACTACTACTACTAGCCTACTACTACTACTACTACTACTACTACTACTACTACTACTACTACTACTACTACTACTAGCAGCCTACTACTACTACTACTACTACTACTACTAGCAGCCTACTACTACTACTACTACTACTACTACTACTACTACTACTACTACTACAAAAACATGCATTCACTGCTTTCTTAGCCCACTAAATGACTATACCTGTGCATTATGTGGCCCGGGCCGGGGGCAAATGCGGCCCTTTGGCTGACTCAAAGGGTGCCGTGGTTTTCAACCAGTGGTCCGGGGACCACCAGTTGTCCTTGAGAGAGTTCCAGTTAAATATGGAAAGTTGGTTAACCAGATGTAACTCTTTGAGTGTGTAAAAATGAAACCAAATGGACCCTTGCGGGTCCATTTGGTTTCATTTATACACTCTCAAGAGTTAAAATATTCATCATCTGAATTAGCCCAAAGTCTACACAATCAGAGAATGTAGAAGAATTTTTGATCTGTATCTGTATCCGTTTGCCTGTTTTGTTTGTGAAATCCAGCCTGGTATTGTGAACACAAACAAAAGAAATCTTTAGTTTTTGTGTCTGTGGGGCTAAAATGTCATCAAATATTGGTCCTCTCTCAAATAGGCTACTGAATATATAGAGGGCCCTAGTCTTACTTGTATTTTTTTTTAATCTTGAAATTAAATTAATATTACGCAGACTTTAGTCTTTCTTGGCCCTCCACAATATTTTATGTATCTCATTTGGCCCCTTGGGAAAAATAATTGCCCACCGCTGGCCTAGTAGATACAGTCCAGTAGGTGGCGGTATAGCACACGACACGAACTAGGTTGATCCAGAGCCTTGGAAATAGACAGAGTTACGCCAACTCCGTTCACTTCATGGGGCCAGTCCGTCTACATAGACTTCTGTTGGATAGTGACACGAATAGTGACAGCCGGAAGTTACTGAATGCATTGAAGCCTGTGGGCACGCGCTAGTACATGAACCACGTGACCAGGCTGTTTTCTGACCCCTCAATGTCGCAACTCTTCTGCTAGATGAATCTGGTTTGATCATTGATCCGTGACTCTGTGATCAGCTGCTCTGGTCTGACTGCTGCTGCTCTGTGTGCAGCTACTCCTGTCTGTGTGTTCATGTTGTCGTAGTTGTGGTTAGATTAGCACGCTGGATTGGTTTTAACTTCAACACATTGCTTTATTTGGTATCGCCTCGATCAACGTAAAACAACAACATCATCATCATCATGTCTACTGCCCTGGAGAGCTACATCAACCGTATCCTTCACTTACCTGTGCAATATATCATTCATTTCATCCACCACCAGCAGCTGCTAACCAGGCTAACGTTAGCTTTGAGGCGTTTTTAAAATGTATTTACCTGTATTCTTTTAGCCTGATATGTTGATTCGCGTTTAAAAGTCGAACTTGTTTGTTTTTTAAACTCTGCTTGTTTTGTCGTAGACGAGAGAGGGAGCCATAAAAGTTGTTGATTTTCATCACGAGAAGGAGATGTTTCGATTGAATGAATGAGTATGGAATGGATGTTCTAAAGTGGGATTCCACTATGCCAGTGGCGTTCACCCTTTTTCATACCAGGGCCCACCGTTTGTTCAGCATTTGAGCCACGGACCACCATTTGATGACATTTTAGCCCCACAGACCCCAAAACTAAAGATTTTTTTCAGGCTTGATTTGGGAAAAAAAGACCACCGTTATGTGTTGAACTGGACGTATGAAAAAGCATTAACATGGCACACCTTTCATCTATATTAATGCCATTGTAAAAAAAAAAAAAAAAATGTTGAAAATGGGTGAATTTCCCTTTAACTGACGATGGATTGATTAGTTATGCCTCAACATTTTGCAAAAATGTTACAGTGGATTACAAAAAAAAGCACAGTGGTTTAGTGGTACAGATTTATACAAGAGGATAACACTAAAAGCCCTGGCGTATTTCCCCTTGGTCCTGCTTGTTAAATTTCTATATATATACATTTGGATGCAAACAAATGAGTAATTATTAATATGTAGTAATATATATATATGTATGTACTGTACAGTATAATAAACAGTAGTGGGGCGTTATTTCTCTTCTGGTAAGAAGCTCAGACTTAGTAATTGCAGTTTCAGACTCGGAGCTGTTTTATTTTGGAGGAGGGTCACTTTATGACTGTTCTTAGGACATTTCACATTAAAACCAAGGTATAGTTGGTTCCATTGCCAACTGTATTGTTCTATTCCTTAACTGTTGTTTTTCAGGCACTGTGGCCATAATCACCTCAGATGGAAGGATGATAGTGGTAGGTTGTTGTTGTTGTTGTGATGACAATGTTTTTTCTTTAGACCGAATTCTATCATTAGGATTTTTTCCCCCGACAGAAGTGCTTGTTTTGTGCTTGTTGTGTTTGCATGTAGCAGCAAAATGTGAAATTGAAATAAGGTTTGACTAACCATTAGGGTCATTTTATATAAAGTTTCACTCTTTTATTCACGCAACACTTGTGTTGTATGAAAAATACGTTTAAAGGGGAATTCCACCCATTTTCCATTTTCAACATTTTTTTTCTTCTGAGAGCGTACAAATGCAACCAAATGAACCCGTTAGGGTTCATTTGGTTGCATTTGTACGCTCTCAGAAAAAAGAAGCGTCTAAAGAAATTCATTAACATGGTGAAAATAAATCTTGATTATGTCATCAAGATGTTTCACCATGTTAGTGGTTTTCTTCACAACTCCAACTTTTTTTTTTATCATTTACCCAACACAACACCTCGAAGGTATCATTGACATAGTAAAATGTTGAAAATTGGTGGAATTCCCCTTTAAGAAATGTATAGATTTCGAGTGGTTAAAGTGTGTGTGTGTGTGTGTGTGTGTGTGTGTGTGTGTGTGTGTGTGTGTGTGTGTGTGTGTGTGTGTGTGTGTGTGTGTGTGCGCGTGCGTGTGCGTGCGTGCAGGGTACTCTGAAAGGCTTTGACCAGACGATCAACCTGATCCTGGATGAGAGCCATGAGCGTGTGTTCAGCTCATCGCAGGGAGTGGAGCAAGTGGTTCTGGGACTTTACATCGTCCGGGGAGACAACGTGTATGTAACTTAGAACCACACCTATAACCTATGACATACACACACACACCACATACACTTCTGTGTGAGTCAGGCTTTATCTATTACCTATACTCAACAAAAATATAAACGCAACCCTTTTGTTTTTGCTCACATTTTTCATGAGATGGACTTAAAGATAAAATTCATTCCAGATCAAGAGAGATCGAGATCGAGAGTGTGTACCAGTTCCCACTAATATCCAGTTTGGGTTTGGGGGCAGTTTGGGTTTTGTAATATTTACTATTCTGTCCCTAACACATCGCAACTCGGGCGTGGCTGAGTCGGCTCTGCTGACCATCGCAATGCTCAGCGCGGCAATTCGCTCGGCTAGCGCCTCGCTCAGTGGCGCTTCACAATGCTCATGGCCGGCAGAGACGGCGCCACTCCGTCATTTTCAGAGGAAAGACGAATATGCACGGATTTATTGTAAGCGAATATGCACGGATTTTTGCCTATTCTAGGCGAGTATGCACGTAATGGGCCCCATGCATAAACGTGCATATTCGCCTAAACCTCATGAGACTCTGTTGCGTACAGAGACAGGGAGTGTTAATTCGGTTTTTTGCTGTTTTGGCAAAAAAGCGCCTTCTTGTGTCAGTCTTAGATTTCTGTCGGCTATTCAAAAAAATCTTGAAAGTGTGAGAACTCACCGAGAAGACATTTTTGTACAATCGACCCCTCGGGTCTTAATGGGGAGAAGAAAAAAGTTGTAAAAGTACCAATCTGTGTGTCTCTGTCTGTGTCAGGGCGGTGATCGGGGAGATCGACGAGGAGACAGACTCTACTCTGGACCTGAGCAACATCAGAGCGGAACCTCTGAACTCTGTGGTCCACTGACCTGTGAACTACGGACACCCCCCCCCCCCACACACACACACACACAACCAGGGCCAGTGATGTCATCACCGATCCTCTGATGCAGAGGCGGATAGGCATGGGGGGGGGGGGGGGGGGCAATGCCACCCTAAATGCCAACCCAAGCTATTTCAGTGCTTATATTTAAAAGTATTTGAAACACTACTGAAAATGGTATGGGGGCAGCTTCATCGCCCGTGGCGCGAAGCGACACGGGCGATGAAGCTGCCCCCTCACCATTTTCTTCTGCCCCCCCCCCCCCCCCCCCAATTGGGAAATGTTACATCCGCCTCTGCTCTGATGCCAACACTCTTCAAACAAAGAATTCTAGCAACGTATAGGCCTACTGTACATAGTAAATCACCACTTGCAAAGGGCTGTGGTTCTCAAACCTTTCCATGTTTTCAAGGACCCGAACCCCATCTGAGAAAAAAAAAAAAACATTTTGTTTAGAAAAATATTTCTGTATTCTGAATTATTTCAAATGTTTCAAAATTAGAAAACGTGCATGCCGATAATCCTAGTTAAAAAAAAAATGCTTTACTGTGTCACTCCCAACCAGGGCTTTTTGCTAGATCTGAAATGACAATACACTCAACCTACTTTTATTGGCCCCTTGTTCATGTGTGTTTGAAAAGAGAGAGAGTGAGCCTGCTTTGTGAAGTTTATTGCAATGTTGCGTAAAGATACATTTTCCGTTTTTTGTGTATTTTGTTTTTATTAATAAAAATTGGGAATTGTTAATTATTAGGTCCGTGTTCAATCATTCTTGTCGGAATGACGATGGAATGTTATGTCAAGTCAGTTTACATTCAATAGGTTATTTCAGCACTGTTGGGTGGAAGCCTTGTGACCAAAATGGTCAGACTAAGACCACCTTTGTTAAGTTTGTTTCGTGTGGTTACCTTGCCATGATTTAATTCTAAATGTGGACAATGTGGACTTGAAATTGATAATTCAAAATATGCTCCTCAGTGACTTGCATTGTGCCCTGAAACAGCCCAAAACAAGTTTTGGTCATGCTCTATTGTCTGATATGTTTATTTTTTATGAAAATATTAACTTCCTGTTGATTTTACATTTTTTTCTCCGGTTCCAGATCTTTAAATACTGTAGTATAATCAACAGTGTAACTGTTGCCACAATGAGTAATACAATTTGCAATATTTCTAAGACCAAGTTAAAGATGGTTAAAGGAAGTCCATGATTATTTTTCTAAGGGGGGGGGGGGGGTTCCACCATTCCATTCCAATTGTCATTAATATACCTTAGAGATGTTGTGTGGACATGATAAAAAAAAAAGGTTCCCCCAATTCTGTATTTCCTAAAAATGGAGGTCTGAAAAAAAAAATCATTAACATGGTGGAAATACAGATGTATTTCACCATGTTAATGATTTTTCTTTCAGACCCATTTTTCCTTAGAGGGTAGCTCTGGTCCAGAGCTCCACTGGTTCTGAGTCTGACTTGCATTGGAGCTCTGCTGGTCTCCATGCATTCGGCCATTACTGCACCCGACCAGCCTCTCTTCTCTAGTGGATATATAAAGAACGTTTTACCTACTCACCAAAATAAACACGTCTTGTGTCATTAGAAAGCCTACTTACCTTAGTGGTCGCACTCTTAGCCCCCCACCACACGGATAAATTGGACTTTTTGGCCAGAACGCGATCGTAAAATATTTCCTATGGAACTTTTCTATTGGCAATATCGGTAGAGGGCGCAAATCCTGGTTGTTTTTTCCGTTGAAAAACGATCGCGTTCTGATCAAAAAGTCCAATTTATCCGTGTGGTGGGGGGCTAAGAGTGCGACCACTAAGGTAAGTAGGCTTTCTAATGACACAAGACGTGTTTATTTTGGTGAGTAGGTAAAACGTTCTTTATATATCCACTAGAGAAGAGAGGCTGGTCGGGTGCAGTAATGGCCGAATGCATGGAGACCAACAGAGCTCCAATGCAAGTCAGACTCAGAAGCAGTGGAGCTCTGGACCAGAGCTAATTGGAGGGTACAAATGGGACCATAGCGGGTCCACTTGGCTCACATCTGTATCCTCTCAGGAAAAATAATAATGAAATAATAATGAAATAATTGAAAATAAGTGGAATTCTCCTTCCAAGAGCAGAGCCAGATCTAGTAAGCCTCACTTGGGTGGGCAGATAAAATTTGAGGGTAGGCGACATCGTCCGCAAGAACAAATGGGGTGTCAAATCCCCCCAAATGCATAGAAAACTATGCTATGCTCATGTACACTGTACTCTCTCATTCTTTGACCAAGTATGCATACAGTAGCTGTCAAGCAGAAAACAAATACTAAAATATATGTACATTAAAGTGTATATGCCAATACCATACGATTAACCTATTACCAAATAGTAGTTGCCGTAGGCTGTTATTTATTTTTGCACCAGGCTGCACAGGAGGTATTTGGACCATATTTTAGTGCAAAATAAAAACACACATAATATTTTCATTTAATATTGAGTATGGGGGTGGGGTGAAATTAAATGAGGAGGGACTTTCATGGGTCGCATGGATACATTGCTGAATGGATATAGTTGTCCACAACAGTGAGCCCCATTGCTGCTGTTGTCCATTGTCAGAAATTCAGAATACAGGGGGCCTTATTTTTATCCAGTGGAAGATAAGTAAAGTAAGTAGCCTTGCCAGGCCATGATGTCATGAGGCCCAGCTGAGGCCCATATAGGTCAGGAGCCTATCTCCTGTTTCTGTAGCGTGAGGCAGCTTTTTGTTTTTTGTTTTTCTATAATTTTTATCCCACGATTTTGCAACCCATTTTTTTCACCCAGTGCCAATTCCTAATGTGATCCTGGGCTCTACACACCCTCCGCCAACCTGGGGAGACAGCAGACTGGGCTCATCCTTCCTTCAAGGCATGAGGAGTCGCGCCGCCTTCTTTTCACCTGACAGGGGGGAGTTTCCCTGGTTGGACGTACTACGTAGCGCATGGAAGGAACACGTTATTCCAATCAGTTCCAGTCCCCTCCATCAGGCGCCCCGGCTGGCCAGGGGAAGGGTATGAGGTGTGAGGGTATCTACCCTAGGGGACATGGGGAGAACATGCAAACTCCACACAGAAAGGCCCTTTTACCAACCCCGCCTCGGGTATGGGCACTGATGACGTGGAGGAGCAGACACGCCGCCAGCACCCACAGCGTGAGGCAGCTTGATGTACAAGTACACCCTCTGGACATGACGCTAGTATATCGCAGGGACTTACCCCCCATTCCAAACCTTGATGCTGAGTGCCAAGCAGGGAGGCATTGAGTCTTTGGGTCTTTGGTATGACCCGGCCGGGAATCGAACCCCGACCTCCCAGTCTCAGGGCGGACACTCTAAACTTCTACCCGTGCACTACATAAAGAGAGGCTGGTCGGGTGGAGTAATGGCAGATTGCATTGCATTTTGCAGAGCTCCAATGCAAGGCAGACCCACCCAGGGGTGGATCTAGACATGGGCATGGGGGGACAATGCCCCCCTAAAATGGCCAGTCTGCCCCACCAAACATGTTAGTGTACTGAACGCGTTTTGGTGTTCTAAGCATTATGTTTTAAGTTGAAAAATAGCAGATCTACAAGCTCATGGCGCGCCACTGAGTGGCGCGCCATGAGCTTGTATCTCTGCTATTTTTGAAAAATCGTGAAAACGTGGTGCAAATCTTTGAATATTATGTTATTCAGAAACTAGGAGACAATGGGTTAAAATTAGGGATGTTGAATGATTAAAAATTTTAATCAAATTAATCACAGCTTCAAAATTAATTTAATCATGATTAATCACCATTCGAACTATGTTCAAAATATGCATGTTTTCCTGTACAGGATTTCAACATTTAAAAAGGAAACCGAATCTGTAAAAAAAAATAACCATTTATCTTTAAAATATTTATCAAAATAGGTGATCTACAAGCCCTCAATGCTTGTAGATCCTCCAGCTATACTCTATGGCTCCGGTTACAGGGAGACACACGGCTATATGTCTCCGTAAATCTGTGCTCTACCCATTTCTTTCAATGAGAAAATGCTCAGTGGGTTGAGTGAGTTTGCACATGAGTTAATTGCGTTAAATTTTTTAATCAGATTAATCAACAAAATTAATTTAATCCCATTAATTAACTATTTTCAACAGCCTCTATTTAAAATGATTTCAAACACTACTACTGCTACTAATTAATGCTAATGCTACTTAAATTGTGTTACAGTACACCCACAAGAAAAGCCAACAGTCTTTCTTCTCGATTCTTTTTATTCATTATCAGTATTTGTCCATACAAAGGGTTCGTTACAGATACATACACATTAATATCATGCTACCAAAGTATTAAATTTGTACAAAAATACTTTACAACGTTCCCTGTTCATTTCAAATAAAAATACAGTTGGTTGGTTTCTTTTCTGGGTTTTAAAGTGAAGCTACAAGGTTTTGATTAAACTAATATACTCTGACCCACTATTTTAATTGGCAGTGTTACAAGAGCGTGTGTGTGTGTGTGTGTGTGTGTGTGTGTGTGTGTGTGTGTGTGTGTGTGTGTGTGTGTGTGTGTAATAGTGAATTGTGCAGAAATAATGTGTATGCCAAAGTGAGATGATTGAGTGTATATGCGTGTGTGTGTGTGTGTGTGTGTGTGTGTGTGTGTGTGTGTGTGTGTGTGTGTGTGTGTGTGTCGTCAATAGGTGTGTGTGTGTGCCGTCAATAGATGTGTGTGGGCCAATAAATGGAGAAATGGTCTTGCTGAAGCAAAATTCTAGGGTGCAAATCCCTGCAATGGAAAACACACTCGCACGCACGCACTCACTCGCTCGCGCACGTACTCACGCACGCACACACACACACACACACACACGCACAGAGCTATATAGGTGAACAGTGTCATTATGGCTTTTGAGATCCCACAAACCAAGCCACACCCCCTCAGCAACGTGTCATCGCTTCTCTAACAGCCAATCATATGCTACGATCCCTTAGTAGAGCGGCTGTTTCTAAAATGCAAGGGGGTTTTCGATTGGCTGTTCGGCCGCCGGTGCTGAGGGTGCGGTTTGTTGATTGGCCGTCTGGGGGGGCGGGACGGGCGAGGGAGGGAAAGGTTTCGATTGGCCAGTTTAAATAGTGAGTCCAGATTAAGAGGTGAGAGCAGGAAGAAATATGACATCACTGGAAAAAACAAGAAACACACATGGTCGCGCGCACACGCACGCACACACACACACACAGACATTCACACGCACATTCACACATGCGTACACATGCGCACGCACAAACACAGTCCGCCTATTTCCAGGCGTTTTTTTTTTTTTTTCCTCTTATTGTGTAACATCATCATCGTTAGGAGGTTGTCGCTATGGAACTGAACTGGTTTTTATTTATTGTACATTTTTTTACCCCAGGTTCAGTTTTTTTTTCGTGGTAACAAACAAACATAGAAAAACAGACAACGATTGATCGTTTCTAAACATCTATTGATTATTGATTAACATATTTGATCAACGTTTACTCAACAGGTGTGGGGAGGGGGGGTGGGGGCATGCCTGGCTTTTTTTCCGGACTCTCGATTGGTTCAGGTTTGGTTCCAGAGGAACCAAATTGAACCAATCGCGGATGGATGGATGGGGGTGGGGGGATTTGTTTTGCTCTGCTCCGATTGGTTCCAGCCAACCAGCCGACGCTACGCTCTCTGGTTTGGCCAATCAGAATGAATGGCCATTATGTCCGTTGGCCAATCACAGAGGAGGTGTCTGTATGACTGCCAGCCAATCAGGGGTCTGATGGGGGATGGGAGGGGCGGGGCAAAGCCAAGATGAAAGGAGCAGGGGTAATACTGGCCTCGCACGCACACACACACACACACACACACACACGCACGCACGCACGCACGCACACACACACACACACACACACACACACACACACACACACACACACACACACACACACACACACAAACAGACGCACGCAGCTAGCAGTCTGGCCAGTCCAACATTGTGTAAACAGTAGAAAACATTTCTTCTTCCTATTATCATCATCATTATATTACTTTAATATTTCCAGTGTTTCAGTCAGTGGCTTCACAGTACAACAACTATACAGATACAGAACCTTTGAACAACCTGTCAGAACCGTGTCCACAGAAAGCCTGTTTTTATATGGCAGAATGCTTCATGTTTCGCTTTGTTTTTTTTTTTTCTTTTATGTCTGAAAGTGACTGTTAGTACAAATAGCCAAATAACAGAACCATAAATATGAATGTCCTTGGCTCTCGCAGTGTATATCTCGACGAAGGGACGCTTCGCAACAAGTCTGCATCCTCTCAGGGCCGGATTTAGCCAGCCCTACTAGGGTGGGCTGGAAGAATGGCAGGGTGTAAGGGCAACTCCAGGTGTTATATGAAGCAGTGGTTTTCAACCTTTTTGACACCAGGGCCCACTATTGATTCAGTATTTGAGCCACAGAGGATCACCATTTGATGATATTTTATCCTCACATTTTAGACCCCAAAACTAAAAGATTTCTTTTGCTTTTTTCGTCCACAATTCCAGGCTGGATTTGGGGAAACAAAAACAGTCAGACATGCAGATCAAAATGGCCATTAATCTTCTACATTCTCTAGTTGTGTCGACTTGGGGCTAATTCAGATGATGAATATTTTAACTCTTGAGAGTGTAAAAATGAAACCAAATGGACCCGCAAGGGTCCATTTGGTTTCATGTTTACGCTCTCAAAGAGTTACATCTGGTTAACCAACTTTCCACCATTTAGCCTGGGGACCACCTGGAACTCTCTCAAGGACTGGTGGTCCCCAGACCACTGGTTGAAAACCACTAATAATACCTTTCATTGGGGGCGGGCAGGATGCACGTTTGGGTGGGCTCTGCCTGCCCACCCCTGCCCCCCTCTAGATCCGGGCCTGCGTCCTCTGCTATGTGTGTTGATCTCTAGATTTCTTTTAATGTTTTTTTTCTCCCTATTCCTAGCTTCGATTTGGTCGTTTGGAAAAGAAAAAAAAAAGTGAGATTAAAAATGAGATTAGCGGCGCCCCCATGTTGAGCTGTTTTCTAGTACGTTGTAGGTTCTTGATTTAAATAAAAAAAACACCCAATGGTTTCTTACCCAATGCTGGCATTGGGGAAGAAGATTGTGTGTCTCTAAATACAAGGCAGAAAGGTCCTGACAATAAAAAAAAACAACCCTTCTCTGGACACAGCCCCTTAAAGAGCTCGATTTCCATTGTGCATGCTGAGTCCATATTTTCCGTCCCGAATTGTCGCACGTTTGAAATAAATAAATAAATAAATAAAATGAGGACGATGTCGGTGAAAATGAAACCAAATGGACCCTTGCGGGTCCATTTGGTTTCATTTTCACACTCTCAAGAGTTAAAATTCATTATCTTAATTAGCCCAGGTCTACACAACTAGAGAATATAGAAGATTAGGTCATTTTGATGTGTATGTTAATTTGCCTGTTTTGTTTCCCAAATCCAGCCTGGAATTGCGGATAGCTAGAAAGCAGGGAAAGACACAGAGGCAGAGTGCAATGACTGCCTTCAAGACAAATTTATCTTGTGTTGTGTTATAGTGCACTATGTTGCACACTTGCCCGATCGGGCAACCAGGTAGCAGTCTTCACTTGCCCCACCATTTTTTTTACTTGCCCAGGGCAAGCGGGCAAGTGTTAGTGTCAAGCCCTGGGTTTAGATGGTAAGGAAAATGGAGCCCTACAACTACAGTATAAGCTGACAAATGAAGTCTGGGGATTCAAGAATGGTGTTTCGAAGAAATTCGGAGCCCCAGGCATCGTCATACCTATGACAGGCACAGCGAAATGGCGCCCCCTCCCCTCATGGCGCCCCAGGCAACTGCCTAGTCCACCTAAAAACGGCAAAAAACGCCCCTGAAGAAAGGTTCATTCTTGCTTTGTTCGACGACCGTTTATTATCGAGTGGAAGGTTTTGACAACACGTAGGGGAAAATGTGGACTCAGTGTGCGAACTCTTTGCCTCTGTACAGCTTGCTGTCTCCACACACAGAACCTGTATGTCCGTGTGTGTGTGTGTGTGTGTGTGTGTGTGTGTGTGTGTGTGTGTGTGTGTGTGTGTGTGTGTGTGTGGTTCAGTGTACCGCCGCGTCGTGTGCTGTAATACTGTAGCGGTACGTGTCAGTGTACCGCAGTAGTAGTAGTAGTCAAAGTTTACAGGAGTAGTGTGTTGAAGCAGTTACCACCATCAGTCCTTCAGTAGTTATTTAGCACAGTAGTAATGTAGTAGTACAGTAGTAGTTTTTAGTACAGCAGTACCGTGGTTTTAGTAGTAGTAGTAGTAGTAGTAGTAGTGGTGGTTGCGGTACAGCAGTACTGTGGTTTGAGGTATAAATAAATCATCAATCGGAGCAAGTTCTTGTGCTTCTTCTTCTCACGTTGTTGGTTCCATTGCTACTCCCGTTGTGTGTGTTTGTGCCCTTCGCCTCATCGTCCACCTCGAGGAGCGGTGTGGGGAGAAGGTTGTCGGGTCTATTCCTACTCCTGTGCCTTTTCGTCTTCTCTTCTCGGTTCGGAGAGGTGAACGTCCAGACGTTTTGTCCTGTCCATTCTGGTGTGCTTGGAGCAGTGGTTCTCAAAGTGGGAGGGAAAACCGATACGTTCGGAAACCAAATGGAACCGCTAAGGCCGATTCTATGCTTTCAGCGACTTGTCGTCGTGCGGGCGAATGTGGCAACAGATATTGCATACCTCTGGAGAAAAATGAAAGGTTGTGGACGCCTTCGTAGAAGCTTGCATACTCTGAATGATTTGTTAGGGAGACCCACGCTTTGTGGCAATGGTGTGGGTGAGTGAGTGGCAGGCAGTATGGATACTCAAAAGCCAGACCGTGTCGTTTTCGGCGCTTTTCGTCGCTCAAAGCACAAAATAGGCCTTCACGGGTCTGTAACTCGAGAGCGTACAAATGGAGTCGTATATGGGGACCCGCTCTCGGAGTTACGGGTTGTACTGTATATCGTGGGCCAAATTCGTACCAAACTTGGGGTTCCTTTAAAATAAAATAAAAAAAACATTGAGAACCACTGGCTTGGAGGCTCTGTGTGCAGGCTGGCGTCGCAAGTTCAAATGTCAAACATTTAGGGGGATTTTTAGGGATCACAGGTGGTCCAGAAGGCGTGTAAGCCATCTGGTTTGGACCAGTTAAACCGGTTTAGTCCTTTATTTTTATTTCTTTTTTTTTCCTAACCTAAATTTTCATTTGTCTCTTCTATCATTATCTCCCCTGCTTTTAGAACTGCTCTAAACCAGTACAGAACCTGTTTAGAACCGGTTCAAACTGGCTTAATGCCTTTATTTTTTCTCCTCCCCCTGCTCACCTTCCTGCCATTATTGTTATGTTAGAACGTTATTAACCTGCCCAAGCCCCACCCCTATGCCGTCTCCTGGTTGGCTCCAGCTGAGAGGCCCCTCCTCCCCCTGGTTGACGAGCAGCTCCGACAGGCCGGCCGCGCTGTGGTTGGCTGGCTGAGAGGAGGAGGCGTGGCCGGAGGAGGCCATGCCGTCGTTGTGATTGGCTGTGTCTGGAGAGGAGGAGGAGGAGGAGGCGGGGTTCCGGCTGATGACCAGCTCCAGGTTGTTTCCAGACTCGGCGATGAGAGGAACGACCAGGCAGCAGTCGAAGTCCCTGGTCCTTACGTGGTTAATCTAGACAGAGAGAGAGAGAGAGTCGTTAAAATTACTTGTGACATGATTGTTTTTTTCCGAACGCATGCAAAAAAAAAAAAAAAAAAAAAAAAAAAAAAAAGGTTTTCTGCAGGGGTGTCATTAGGTAGACTAGGCAGTTGCCTGGGGCACCATGAGGGGAGGGGGGGCAACCATACATGCTTTAAAAGGATCCCAGGCTAATAAGACTCATATGGATATATACATTATACTTGTCCTGTACATAGAATTGAAGATTTAAAACACATACAGTATAATATGTTGTTTAGTTTAAAAATAGTTCATATTTTTATCCCTTGGGGGGCGCCACTTTACTGTGCCTGTCATAGGTATGATGTCACAGGAGATTTTCCCTCCAGGGAAAATCTTGCCTAGGGCTTCAAATTGCTTAGAAACGCCACTGGTTTTCTGGCTCCAACAAGAGTGTGTGTGTGTGTGTGTGTGTGTGTGTGTGTGTGTGTGTGTGTGTGTGTGTGTGTGTGTGTGTGTGTGTGTGTGTGTGTGTGTGTGTGTGTGTGTGTGTGTGTGTGTGCGTACCTGCAGTAATCTGTCATATGCCAGTAGACCAGCCAGTGCTGCTGGACCGCCAGGCCTGATATTGTTCACATAAACACCCTTGTCCAACAGACCGTCTGACACACTGAAGCCAAAGTCATCCAGATCCGACTGCTTCTCTAGAGTAACCTGGAACAAACAACAGAAAAACAAAAAAGAATTCAGGACCCAGAGTGACGTAAATTTTAGGTCAAATTTAGCCTGGCCTTGGGCAATACCGAGTAATATCGTTGGGTCTATGAAAAATATTGAATACCGAATATCGTATATACCGACATTATACTGTATTCTATTAAAATATGAGCAATGAGACTTTTAATTGTAACTATACAAACAATTTTCATGAAACACACACCTAAAATACCTTATTTGGGCTTGGCTTTTTGTAAACAATGTATTTCCAACTCCAGTTTGTCCCTAATTAGGCTTTAACAACAGCTAGCGCTCAGTTTCTGACTCCTCAATGTCGCAATTCTGAGAACTAGGTGACTGGTGGAACGTGTACTGACTCTGATTGCACGCCTTCTAGAGGTCAATACCGGTAATATCGAATATCAAGCTAATTAGCATGTTATCAATACCAATATTAAAAGATCAATGCCGCCTAAGACTAGCCTGGCTTAACCTGAAATGATTTTGGTCTAGGTGGGGTGGGGTGCCGTCCGAATTTGGACGGCAGATGAGCTGATCTGATTTGATCTCACCAACGTGTCGTCATCCCCGGCTCCTCCCCCTACCGCCCCTCCACTGCTGTGATACGTCACATCATTTGGAGCCACGCCCACCCTGAAAGGTTGACTCCTCCCACTCCTAGGCGACTGTGGCTATATAACAAACTAGTCCAGGCTTTGCGTTTTCGCGCAACGCGGACGAAAAATGAAAGCCTGGGTGTCGAGGGTACATTTAGCCTAACGTCCTAACTTATAGACCTGCGAAGTTGGACGTGTCGTCATCCCCTGTTCCAGAAGTGGATTCCCCATTCATTTTCCTTACAGACTTTTCGAAATTGGTTAATAAAAACACGATTGTGCTTGTGTCGTGACAAATCATGACAACAAACACAATATTATCATATAATATCTAATTAGGTAGAAGTAGAAAATGGCAGGATACAACACTTTTTGTTTCGTTTTTCATCTTAGAAATTATTTGATTTTCACAAAAGATTGTGTATTTCATCATGATTTGTCACGACCCAAGTTGGCCTTGTCCGCGGCGTAATCGTCTTTATATGAACACTTTTCGAAAAGTCTATGAGAAAAATGAATGTGGAATCCACATCTGGAACAGGTGCGGTGACGTCACTGCGCAGGTCCATTGTCCTTTTTCATGTGCAATGTATAAAATGTACCACGGGACATTTGGTTTAAAAACTCAAGAGTTTTGCATGGCTCCGTGTGAGGAAATAAGACAGGAGGGTTCCATACCTTGTGGAGTTCCACAGGGCTCTGAGTGAGGATGTCGTTGACTTCCTGTTTCATCTTCCTCATGGCGAACGCTCTGCGGTGAGGGTCAGAGGGCAACGTGTTGGAGCGAGGAGTGACCTAGAAAGTGTTACAGGACTTTTATTAGCAGGGGCGGATATAACATGTCCCATTTGGAGGGGCAAGAGAAAATGGTATGGGTGCGGCTTCATCGCCCGTGACGCTTCGCGCCACCCCCCCCCCCCCCCCCCCCCCCCCCCAATTGGGAAATGTTACATCCACCCCTGTTTTTTCCAGTCCGCTGCAGCCTTCTGCACTCCTGAGCGGTTGTGTTACCGTACCACACTGTGATACAGCCAGTTAAGACACTTTGTTTTTTGGTTGGTACTTAAGCCAATTTATCCTTACTGGATTCTAGTTTCTGACGCTGCATTCTAGTTTCTGACACTAGATTCTAGTTTCTGACGCTACATTCTAGTTTCTGACACTAGATTCTAGTTTCTGACGCTACATTCTAGTTTCTGACACTAGATTCTAGTTTCTGATGCTACATTCTAGTTTCTGACACTAGATTCTAGTTTCTGATGCTACATTCTAGTTTCTGACACTAGATTCTAGTTTTCGGCTCTAAATTGTAGTTTCTGACAGTAGATGCTTGATTCTGACACTAGTTTCTGAGACTAAATTCTAGTTTCTGATGCTACATTCTAATTTCTGACATTATATTCTAGTTTTCCTGAAAAAAAAAAAATCTACGTTCCTGTGTCAGTGATGCTCAACACATTTCATACCAAGGACAGGCAGAATTATCTATATTTGGCTGTGGACCTCCATCTAAAAAAAATGTTCTAGGGATCCACCAGAAGCAATGTTTTGAGTTAAAAATGTTTGATTCTGAAATTATACATTCAACGATTTGTGCCACATTTTCATGATTTTCCAAAAATAGCAGATCTACAAGCCCATAGCGCGCCACCGAGTGGCGCGCTATGAGCTTGTAGATCTGCTATTTTTCAATAGGTAAAGCATAATGGTTAGAACACCAAAATGTGGTCAATACACAAAGGGTTAAGCCATTTTTTAAGGCTTTAATGCCTGCACAAAGTACTGTGATGGAGTAAATTAATCACCTTGTTGTGTAGCGGTAGTTGACACTGCAACAAATCAATGATGCTGTGGCTGTTGTGAAATCCCTACACCACCACAATGTACTTTGGTCAGCAGACTCAGCACATTGTCTGTGACCTGACAGTGTTTTGGAACCATAATAAATGTATGGGGGGAAAGGCAAATTACACCCAGGCATATCCAGTCTCACTAAAGAGTCCATTTCCTTGACTAACGACGAAAAATGATTTCTTTTTGAAAAACGGAACTAGGATGTCTAAAACTAAGACTATATGTATTTACATTTTTGTCAACTTATGGAAACTGAAATCTAGAGATGCCCGATATTGAGTTTTTTACCGATATCCGATATCCCGATATTATCCAACTTCTAATCGATATCAACCGATATCAACCGATACCGATATATGCGGCCTCCAGTGGTGGAAAAATAACAGAAACTATTACTATACAAATATTTAATATAAATAAACATTTAGTATAAATACGAATTCATGTTATAGCCTAGAAATACTCCATACAACTATAAATTCAACATGTAGCCTACTTGAGTAAAGTACAAAAGTAATGGTATAAACATGACCGTAGCGCTGAGTCTACATCTCTGTAAATAGTCATAATTTCCAGTTTGTAAATACCGATAGCGATATTTTCCGATATGAAATTTGAAAGCTTTTATCGGCCGATAATATCGGAGGGCCGATAATATCTGTCAACATATACGAAATCTATATCAGAGTAATTTATGATGTTCAAACAACACACATTTGTTGTATTCATGATCAACAATCCAAATTTATGACATTTATGTCTGTATTCTATCCTCTATTCTATTCTCT
>CM076987.1:41772082-41819582 GCA_039105355.1 Benthosema pterotum
GCGCCGCGGACAAAGCCAACTCGGGTCGTGACAAATCATGACAACAAACCCTTTTTGTTTCGTTTTACATCTTAGACATTAATTGATTGTTCCCCAAAAGATTGTGTGTTTCATCACGGTTTGTCACGACCCGAGTTGGCTTTGTCCGCGGCGTAATCGTCTTTACATAAGTCATTTTCTAAATCCGTTTCTGGAACAGCGGCGACGCCATGAGGGGGACGGGGACTGCGCTGCTCTATAGCACTACTAGGGCACCTAACACATGGAAACCACCATCACCACTATACCACCTAATACACATCTAGCCCCACCTGTAAGAATACGTGTGCTTCCAGGATACGACTGTTCAAACATCAAAGAACCCAACATTAAAGAAGAGAAGTACAAGTTGCCATTCCATTTGTGTGCGTTGTGTGCATCAGTGTTGCCAACTTGGCACATTTGACGCTATATTTAGCTTTTTTTTTCCAGCCCCCCGCCCCACCCAGCGCCAAAGTTAGTGAAAAGCTCCTGGCGGAAAATCTATTGCTTTTTTTGCTAGCGAGTTGGGAGTTGGGACAGAGATAAAACCCTCGTTTTTCACCATTTTCTCTCCTATGATAGAGTCCTCCTTGCTTCCTCGAAAGGAACCATGGGTAACCAAATGGACCCTTATAAATCTGTAACTCTTGAGAGCGTAAAATGAACCTATGCTCCTACGCACATACGAAATTCTATGCTCTCAAAAGTTAAATTATATTTAATTCTGAATTACCTAATTTCCAAGAATCTGCACATTCCGAAAATGTAGAAGAATTGTTAATTTGACCAACATTTTGCCAGTCATCTCTCGTAAATTAGTCCGAGAGACTAAACTCCTCTGGTGCATTTTGGAAGTGCCACTAGTGCATTTTGGATTTTGGCAGTTGGCAACACTGGTTTCTATCACATTCGACGACGGACTGGAACGCTCGAGCGTGATATAAACGTGCGCGGCACGAAAACAAATCACAATAAAGAATGTTGAACTCGGTTCAGTTTGAAGGCATTCATGTATTCATTCCTTTAGTAAACCTCTTACCCGCCCAGAGGAGGTGGGCGGTCCCACTCGTCGTCACTCAGGCCCAGGTCCGACAGCGGATTGGTCCTCTGGCGGGTGACGGAGGAAGGCGATTGGCTGTTGGCCGTCTTGGCGTTACGCCAGCCGTGGAAACTATAAGGAGACGTCTGGAAGAGAGGAGCTACAGACACACACACAGACACACACACACACACACACACACACACACACACACACACACACACACACACACACACCACCACAACACACACACACACACACACACACACACACACGCACAGTTTATAGTCGGTTAGTTGTTTAGATATATACTGTATATATTTATATTAGGGGTGGGACGATGCTCTGACCTCACAATACAATACAATATCGATATTTAGTCCAATGAATCAGTTTATATTGCGATTCTTAATTATGCTGCGATTCGATTTGATATATTGATATATATCGCATCTTTTCCCCACAAATGACTGTGCTTTTTTTATACTAGAACATTTTATAGGGCAGTTACTTCCATTTTCAAGATTTTTTTTTCTGAGGGTTTTTTTGGGGGCCCTCAGAAAAAAGGTCCTAAAAAAAAACCATTAACAAACACAACTTGACGATGTCATCAAGTTGTGTTTCACCACAAGTTCAATCAACTAGAACCTGTTAAAGCAATTTTAAACAATATAGAAAACAAAAAGTTCATTCATACACATCAATGCAGCCTGGAAACGTCAGTCAGTCTTTATGACATGAACAAAAATGAATCAATAGGGCCTACACAAGTGTCAAAAAAGGCGATTCAATATTGTTATCATGGTATTAAGAATTGCAATATATTGGCATATCGATTTTTTTGCTAAATTATTAGACCACCTTTGTTTTCTACAATTTCTTGTTCATTTTAATGCCTGGCTCAACTAAAGGTACATTTGTTTGGACAATTATAATGATAACAACAAAAATAGCTCATGAGAGTTTAATTCTAGAACTAAGAACTATTCATTTTCCATAGTTTTCTCGATAATAACCAAAATTACTTAAATTCTTACATCAATAGCTATGGCATTGTACCGCCAAAAACACTACTTTTAAGCATTCCATGTTTTCTTTTCTGTTTGCTTTAAACACATGATACACACAAGAGTTAATACTTGATTGCATAACCATTGTTTTTGATGACTGCAGCCATGCGTCTTGGCATGCTCTCCATTGAAGAAAACAAGGGTCTAATCATTTTTTCCATGACTATATATGGCCGGGGACCACCAGTGGTCCTTGAGAAGGTTCCAGATGGTTCCCAGGCTAAATGATGGAAAGTTGGTTAATCAGATGTAACTCTTGAGAATGTAAAAATGAAACCCTAGCTAGCGGGTCCATTTGGTTTCATTTTTACACTCTCAAGAGTTAAAATATTTATCATCTGAATTAGCACCACTTAATTAAGAAGTTTACACTGTTTTGTTGGCAAAATACAGCCTGGAATTGTGGACAAAATCAAAGCAATTCTTTAATTTTAGGTCTTTTGGTGTGAAAATGTAATCAAACGGTGGTCCTCCGTGGCTCAAATGCTGAATAAATGGTGGTCCCTGGAGTCAAAAAGGTTGAAAACCCCCGATATATACGATCCCCGAACCCCCATGCGTGTCGGACCAATGCTATGTGGATCAGAAGTCATCTTCCCCGTACCAGGTGTGTAGTTGCCTTCCACGTTGGAGCCGTCCCACGATTCCACGGCGCTGTCCACAGACGGCAGGGTGCTGAACGCTCGCTGGGGCGGAGCCACCATGATGACAGGCTCCTCCTCCTCCCCTCCTCCTCCTCCTTCCCCGTTGTTCTCCTGGCCGGGGACCGCCCCCGGAACCACCCCCGAGCCAATCACACAGGCCTTAGGGCTGGACACTGGAGATGGTAGAGAGAGAGAGGTTTTCAGGATAGTTTAGAGCAGGGGTTTTCAACAGGTGGTCTGCGGACCGTCAGTGGTCCCTGAGAGGATTCCAGGTGGTCCCCAGCTAAATGATGGACATTTGGTAACTTAATGGACCCTTATACATCTGTAACTCTTGAGAGCGTAAAATGATACCAAATGGACCCGTTTTTACGCTCTCAAGAGTTAAATTACTGCACATTTTAAACATCTTATTTTGCAAGAATGTACACATTCAGAAAATGTCGGAGGTCAGAGAGACTGAACCCAACATCAAATGGTGGTAAAAAAAAAAAAAAGTTTTCACACACACTACCATAAAACCTCGGCGTTATGGATTTTTTTTTCATCGCATTCCCTGAGCCAGGGGTCGGCAACCCAAGATGTTGAAAGAGCCATTTTCGACCCAAAATTAAATTCAAAATCTGTCTGGAGCCGCATTTTATTATATTTTTTCCTGAGAGTGTGCAAACGTGAACCAAATGGACCCTGGCGGGTCCATTTGGTTCCATTTGCACACTCTCAGAAAAAAGAAAAATCATTAACATGGTGAAACACAACCTTTCTTCAGAAATGGAGTTTCTAAAGTTTTAACTCCATTTCTAGTCCACACAACATCTCTAAGGTATATTAATGACATAGTAAACTGAGTAAACCTTTGAAAATGGTTCAGATTGAAAGCTCCACCTCTGATAACTGCTGGGCTTTTTTGACATGGCCAAGTGCTACTTTAACTGGCAACTGTCAGACAGCGCAACGCGTTTTGGGTGACTGAAATGTTTATATTATTTTGGTATTTATCACCCCAGTGTGTGTATGTAATAATGCTGCAGCCACTGAGCCACTAGGGCTGTGTTCTGGAGCCGCATGCGGCTCCTGAGCCGCAGGTTGCTGACCCCTGCCCTGGGCCAATAATTTTGCAGACATACTCTCAGTCAGAGTCACACAGACGTATATTTTCCCTCTCATTGTTATCATAAAAAATGGGTGCGCGGTTGACACATTTGGTCAATCATACGCACATAATGGACTTGAACTCAGGTTACATCCAGCTGCTGCTGCTGCCTGCCTGACAATACTACTGACTGTATTGTTCATTATTACAGCAGAGTGTGTGTGTGTGTGTGGTGTGTGTGTTGTGCGTGTGTGTGTGTGTGTGTGTGTGTGTTGTGCGTGCGTGCGTGTGCGTGTGTGTGTGTGTGCGTGAACACGTAAACCAGGTCAATTTCCTCTGCCAATTTCAACAAAGGCTGTGAACGAGGCTGGTAGCCATGGCAACCTCCAGCACAGAGCAGACATGGCGACTTCAGCAGCTTTAGAAGGAACATTAAACACAGCCTGTTGTCACACAGAAACCTTGTATCTTCATATTTACATGATTTACTGATTTAAAGGGGAATTCCACACATCTTACTATCTCATTTACTATCTCATCATTAGTAGACCCGATAGATGTTGTGTGGACATGATAAAAAAAAATGTTCCCCCATTCTGAGTTTGCTAGAAATGGAGGTCTGGAAAAAAAAAAAAAAAAAAAAATTAACATGGGGAAATACATCTTGATGACATCATCAATGATTATTCTGTAACAGACCATTTTTTCTGAAAGTGTACAAATGCAACCAAACCATTCGGTTCACATTTGTACACTCTCCGAAAAAAAATATTGAAAATAGGTGGACTTGCCCTTTAATTCCCTCCCTGCAAACCAGTGTTGCAGGGACCACAAGTGGTCCTTGAGGCGGCTCGAGGTGGTCCCCTGTTACATGTAAATGGGGGAAGAGTTTGTAACCAAATGGAGTGGATCTCATAGCGTAAAGTTGGACCAAATGCACTCTGGCCACTCTGGGTGCATTACTCTCTTAACACTGAAATTATTGTTAAATAAAATCATTAAAATTGTTAAAAGGATCCCTGCCTAATAAGACAAATATGCTTTAAAACATTATACTTGCCTTCTATAACTAAAATCAACAAATAAAAACACCAATGGCATCTTATTTCTTTCATAAATAGAGAATCTTTCACTCAACAGGAGGTGCTCCGGTCGCAGGGTGATGATGTCACAGAGCATGTTCATCCATATATTACATAGAGCTAGATCACACGTGACATCATCATCCTGCGCCAGGAGCAGTTCCTGTTGAGTGAAATATTCTCTATTTATGAAAGAAATAAGATGCCATTGGTGTTTTTATTTGTTGATTTTAGTTATATAGGGAAAGTATAATGTTTTAAGCGATGTTTATCTTATTAGACAGGGATCCTTTTAAAAATGTGCCACAAAAAATGAATTGTGGACAACATCTTATCCTTCAACCCATTGTGTCCCGTCTAGATTTCTAGTTTCTGAATAACATCATATTCAAAGATTTGCACCAGGTTTTCACGATTTTTCAAAAATAGCAGAGATACAAGCTCATAGCGCGCCACTCGGTGGCGCGCTATGAGCTTGTAGATCTGCTATTTTTCAATAGTTAAAACATAATGCTTAGAACACCAAAATGCGTTCAGTAGACTAAGGGTTAAAATGAAATATTCTTTACTAAATGTCATCAACTGGTGGTCCTTGGCCCATATGCCAAATTACAGAAGGGGCCTTGAAATAAATAAAAATGTAAATCACAAAAAAAAGAAGGGGCCTTGAAATGAGAATTGTCGAAGCCCCACTGCTGTAAATAAAGGGATGTTGTTGCATACCTATAAGGGAGTGTATGATATTTATCTACTGTATATGGAACAGGTTGAAGGGTGAGCTGTCTATGCATCGAGTCCAGGGGAGTTTTTATATATACCGGTACTTATTACATGGCTTGAATGAATGCTCCAATCAGAAGCCAGCGTTCTGGTCATGTGAGCGGTCACATAATACACTATAATTCACAGCTCCGCGCTATATTTGACCGCTGCATAAACAAGTTCCCCAAAGTGCAAACAGCTGTGTTCATATCAATCCGCGCTGCGCTTCCGCATTTAGTTCCAGCACGCCGTTAGCGGGTCCATTTGGTTAGCTACGTATTTTGGTTGTTTACATGCCGTTGCCGTCACCCTCTCAAGGACCACTGGTGGTCCTCGGACCACTGGTTGAAAACCACTGACGTAAGCCATGTAATAAGCAGGATAACACCCTTCGAACCGGTGATTTGTTTCCTAACTCACTGACCTCGGCTGAACCTCGGTCAGTTATTAGGAAACAAATCACCATCTCGTCGGGTGTTATATGTTTTTCTAAGTTTGACTATCAACACTAGGGATGTCACTAACGGTTAATTTCCTTGCCGACTAGCTGACAGGACTAACCGGAGGTTAACCGGATAGTTTGTTTGTTTGTTTTTTGGTACATTTTTTTTGTATTTCTTTGTTTTTATACCCGAATTTAACATACGTTGACACTGGTAGACAAATGTAGCCCAAGACATTGGACTCTCGTAGAGAGGTGTTTGCGATTCTGACTTGATCACTCTACGAGAGTCCAAGGTTTCCTATCGCCTGACAACGCGGATTTCGCTTCTAGGGCTTCTAGTAGCTCTTACGGTGCACAAATCCCACATGTAAAAGGCTGAACATAAGCTTCCACCCCTCCGACGCCAGTACGGCAAAAGATTGTACGACGTAGAGTCCTAGTTTTTAATAAATAAAATGTTTTTTTCCACTCGGTCCGTCCGGAAGCTGCCATCTTGGAAGGAGGGGAAAGGGGGGGGTGGGGGTGCGCCATAACCAATGGCAGCTCAGCGGCCCTCCCACTCCCCTCCCCCCCCCCCCACTCCCCTCCTCCGCCCCCACACACTCCCACTCCCCTCCCCGTCCCTCACCCCGGGAGGAGGGGGTGGGGGGAGGAGGGGAGTGGGAGGGGGGAGTCGCGTTGTCAGGCGATAGGAAACCTTGGACTCTCGTAGAGTGATCAAGTCAGAATCGCAAACACCTCTCTACGAGAGTCCAATGTCTTGGGTAGACAAATGGTAGCCTGTACATTTATGTTAGCTCCTTTTAAAAGACAAAAAGGCAATATTTTATAATACAAATAAATACTACACTCATAATCAATAAACAACACGTTGCGATCTGCACGCTTGGCTATACAAGCCTTTTTTTTTTTTTCCAAAATAGTAAGAAATAGAAAATGAGCTTAGGGGTAAGGGAAAGGGTGCAAGATATACAGTAGCCCAGATTCCTTATCCCCGCTCCTGACAAATGTACTGCTTTAGTGCACTCAATCATTTATACCACTACTAAAAACATTTGATTCAAAAATTCTTTTTGTGTAAGCCCAGAGCAGCAGGATTGCGTGCATGTGTGTGCGTGTGCGTGTGTGTGTGTGTGCGCGTGTGTGTGCGTGTGTGTCTTACGTTCGCCCTGTTTCTTGATCTTCAGCGTGACGGTCTCCCCTGCCATCTGCAGCAGATGAATGGCTTCACTCAGTGGTTTACCCTTTAGACTGTTGCTGTTGATGGCCAGTATACGATCTCCCACGTGGATGGCTCCAGTCCTGCACGCGCACACACCACACACACACACACGCACACGCACACACACACACACACACACACACACACACACACACACACACACACACACACACACACACACACACACACACACACACACACACACAGCAGACATGCTATAAAAGAATCTAAGGACCTATTCTACAGTATATCTACAGTAGAATTGAACATTGAGATTTCCCCCCTCCCCCCCTTACCAAATGGACCTGTAAGGGTGGTAAGGGGGGCTAAAGTGAAAATCTTGCCTGGGCCTCCAAATTGCTTAGAAACGACACGCACGCACACACATACGCATGCATGAACGCACACACAGGCACACCGTGCACACAATACACTGTGTGCACAGCGTATCTGCGTTGGTTGAATTTTATTTTTTTTTTTTTACTGTATAATGTATGCCAGCAATGCCTTCTGTTCATCTTTAAACGACAACTTTGTTTTTCAGGTTCATGTTGTAGGTTGTTATAGACAAAGTAAAATATGGGTGTTTTTTTGCCGCATTGTTTCGTTTTAGCAATTTTAGCTCTTTTTGACAGCGGGCATTGGAACGTGGGGCTATATATATATATTATATATATATATATATATATATATATATATATATATATATATATATATATATTATATATATATTATATATATATATATTACAAACAATATGGTGATTTATTTTTTTATTTTATTTTTTTTTATTTACTATAGTCCTACTAGACCCCATGAAATTATATCTTGCCACAAAAGTTCACATGGTGTACTGAATGTGAAGGTAGAGGTGCACTATGGATGATGAATCAATGTGTCATAGGCTCAATATGGCAGTTTGTCACATTTGGTAGATCCTGTGATCTCTTGTGGCCAGATACTGTATGATTTCTTGACTACACTACTACTACTTTTATGACTACGGTAAATGAAATGAAAAACATATTTAGAACCATGTCGCTTCAATCGCTAAAATGGGGGGGAAAAAAAGACTGGTTTTCAATGATGAAATGCAGTCAGTAGTAGTGTTTCAAATCATTTAAATATAAGCACTTATCTTGGGTTGTTTCGCATCATGCCATCATGTTTGGTGGGGCAGACGGGGCATTTAGGGGGGCGTTGTCCCCCATAACCCATGCCTAGATCCGCCCCTGGTGTGCACATGTATCTGTATGTGTGTGTGCGT
Source organism: Benthosema pterotum (assembly GCA_039105355.1). Lineage (NCBI taxonomy): Eukaryota > Metazoa > Chordata > Actinopteri > Myctophiformes > Myctophidae > Benthosema > Benthosema pterotum. The sequence goes on from CM076987.1 coordinate 41,780,728, forward strand.
GCGTGCGTGCGTGTGTGTGTGTGTGTGTGTGCGCGTGTGTGTGTACCTCTCAGCCAGTCCTCCCCTGCTCAGAGAGGAGATGATGATGGGGTCAAAGGGCTCCTCGGTTCCTGAGATAGTGATTCCTAGCGGACCGCCATATCGCTTCAGCTCCACCGTGTAGATGATGCTACCTGACTGCTCCTGTTCATCTATAATACACACACACACACACGCACACACACGCACACACACGCACACACACGCACACACACGCACACACACGCGCGCGCGCACACGCACGCGCACGCACACAATTGTCATTGTCAAGCAGAAACCCGTGTAGTCGGTGGCACGCAAATGTAGCAAAAATACATCTGAGACAGTAGTTCTTTTTTATATACAGTATATATAGATCAATAATTAATGCTTTTAGCTGAGATGTTTGCCCTTAATACTGGAGGAAATACTTGGCATTAATAATAAGTGGTTGTTGCACAGATTGCCCAGAAGTCCCGTGGTGAGAATTCTCGTCCGGTTTTGACGAATATTAAGTAGTTTCCGGACAGTCATTTTGTTGAGGGTCTGGTGGTGGGCCACGCATTAAAAATACATGAAATGAAACAAAACTAGCACCATTTGTATTGTTGGCCTATTTCTATCACTACCATTTTTTTTTGCGGTCCAGTATCACTATGCTAGCAGCAGCAGCAGCACAAAAACATAGCGCGCCACCGAGTGGCGCACTATGAGCTTGCTATTTTTAACTCATTTTAAATCTTTGCTTCTGGGGGGATACCTAGAACAACATGTTTTCTGATGGGGGTTCACAGCCAAATATAGATAATTCTGGTGGTCCTTGGCATGAAATACGTTGAGCATCACTGACACAGGAACATAGGTTTAAAAAAAAATAGAATCTAGTGTCAAAAAACAGAATCTAGTGTGAGAAACTAGAATCTGGTGTCTGAAACTACAGCGTAGAATTCATCATCAGGGATTATAATCTAGTGTCGGAAACCAGGATCTAGTGTCTGAAATTAGAATCTCGCGTCAGAAACAAGAATCTACTGTCAGAAACTAGAATCTACTGTCAGAAACTAGAATCTACTGTCGGAAACTAGAATCTACTGTCAGAAACTAGAATCTACTGTCAGAAACTAGAATCTACTGTCAGAAACTAGAATCTACTGCCAGAAACTAGAATCTACTGCCAGAAACTAGAATCTACAGTCAGAAACTAGAATCTACAGTCAGAAACTAGAATCTACAGTCAGAAACTAGAATCTACAGTCAGAAACTAGAATCTACAGTCAGAAACTAGAATCTACAGTCAGAAACTAGAATCTACAGTCAGAAACTAGAATCTACAGTCAGAAACTAGAATCTACAGTCAGAAACTAGAATCTACAGTCAGAAACTAGAATCTACAGTCAGAAACTAGAATCTACTGTCGGAAACTAGAATCTACAGTCAGAAACTAGAATCTACAGTCGGAAACTAGAATCTACAGTCAGAAACTAGGATCAACTGTCGGAAACTAGAATCTACAGTCAGAAACTAGGATCAACTGTCGGAAACTAGAATCTACAGTCAGAAACTAGAATCTACAGTCAGAAACTAGAATCTACAGTCAGAAACTAGAATCTACAGTCGGAAACTAGAATCTACAGTCAGAAACTAGAATCTACAGTCAGAAACTAGAATCTACAGTCAGAAACTAGAATCTACTGTCGGAAACTAGAATCTACAGTCAGAAACTAGAATCTACAGTCGGAAACTAGAATCTACAGTCAGAAACTAGGATCAACTGTCGGAAACTAGAATCTACAGTCAGAAACTAGGATCTACAGTCAGAAACTAGAATCTCCAGTCAGAAACTAGGATCAACTGTCAGAAACTAGGATCAACTGTCAGAAAATAGAATCTACTGTCGGAGACTAAAATCTACAGTCAGAAACTAGAATCTACAGTCAGAAACTAGAATCTACAGTCAGAAACTAGAATCTACAGTCAGAAACTAGGATCAACTGTCAGAAACTAGGATCTACTTTCGGAAACTAGGATCTAGCATCATAAACTAGAATCGAGTCAGGACTTAGGGTTAATAGAGACACTAAATTCTGTTAAATTTCCAGGAGATTAGCTCATTTTGCGAGGTTTCCACACGACAATAAAGACACAGAATTTCCAAGCAGAAATGAGCAGAGGGAAACATCAGAGCATGAATGATGAAGAGGGCGATGGTTCCTTCACGATTCACTGGTCTGAGAGAGATCTCCGTTGATGTTTTCACCTTCTCAAAAAGGTATTTACTGGGCAGCGTGTGCATTTACGCTCATTTACGTCGGCTAAGACGGAAATGACTTTGAAAGCTTTGAAAACATTTAATATACGAGCATGCATGCACCGACGCATGTTTACATTGTGCAGCGATTGATAAATGACACCGGATAATTCAGTCGTATACTAAATTACGATCAAAACCAGACATCATCTGAGCCATTTTTGTTATTTTAATAGCTCATCATTTTTGAACCGCTGTAAACATAATTTTATTATAATTTGTCCATTACAGGGGTTTTTCAACAGGAGGTCCGGGGACCACCAGTGGTCCCTGAGAGGATTCCCAGGCTAAATGATGGAAAATTGGTTAACCAGATATAACTCTTGAGAGTGTAAACATGAAACCAAATGGACCCGCAAGGGTCCATTTGGTTTCGTTTTTACACTCTCATTTGGTTTCATGTTTACACTCTCAAGAGTTAAAATATTCACCATCTGAATTCGCCTAAGACTACAGAAGTAGAGAATGTAGAAGATTAATGGTCATTTTGATCTGTATGTTGGACTGTTTATGTTTTTCCTGAAATCCATCCTGGAATTGTGGACAGAAGTAAAATAAATCTTTAGTTCTTGGGGGTCTGTGGGGCTAAAATGTCTTCAAATGGTGGTCCTCTGTGGCTCGAATTCTGAATAAATAGTGGGCCCTGGTATGAAAAAGGTTGAACACCACTGGTCTATTCAGATGTAGCAGATACAAAGATTTCCAAATGGGGGCAGCGGTCACCGTGTGTGTGTGTGTGTGTGTGTGTGTGTGTGTGTGTGTGTGTGTGTGTGTGTGTGTGTGTGTGTGTGTGTGTGTGTGTGTGTGTGTGTGTGTGTGTGCGTGTGTGCGTGCGTGTGTGTGTAGTGCGCGTGTAATGTAGTAAGCTATACTACAAGCTACGGGTTAAGCTATATAGTTTAGCTACTTGTAACAAGTTACTGCCCATCATTGTGTGTGTGTGTGTGTGTGTGTGTGTGTGTGTGTGTGTGTGTGTGTGTGTGCGTGCGTGTGCGTGCGTGCGTGGCGTGCGTGCGTGCGTGCGTGCATGCGTGTGTGTGTGTGTGTGTGTGTGTGTGTGTGTGTGTGTGTGTGTGTGTGTGTTACCTGAGTTGTCCTCGTCTTTGCGTATCTTCAGTTTGACCAGATCTTCACACTGCTGTAGGATCTGGACAGCCTCTTCCATGGAACAGTTCTCCAGACGGACGCTGTCGATCGCCAACAACTTATCGCCTAACTCTAGAGTGCCAGTCCTGAATACACACACACACACACACGCACACACGCACACACGCACACACGCACACACGCACACACACACCACACACACACACACACACACACACACACACACACACACACACACACGGAAAAAAACACACACTACATTTCAGGATGTCAACATTTCAGAACAGCAGTTTTATCATTACCATTTAAAACAGTGGTTTTCAACAACCAGTGGTCCTTGATGGGGTTCCAGGTGGTCCCCAGTAAAATGATGGAAGGTTGGGTAACCAGATGTCAACTCTTTGAGAGCGTAAACATGATGGACCCTTGCGGGTCCATTTGGTTTCATGTTTACGCTCTCAAAGAGTTAAAATGTTCATTCATCATGTGAATTATCCCAAGTCTACACAACTAGAGAATGTAGAAGATTCATGGTCATTTTGATCTGCAATGTTTGACTGTTTTGTTTCCCCAAATCCAGCCTCATGGAATTGTGGACAAAAGCAAAATAAATCTTTAGTTTTGGGGTCTGTGGGGCTAAAATGTCTTCAAATGGTGGTCCGTGGCTCAAATGCTGAATAAATAATGGGCTCTGGTGATGGTCATGAACCAACTACCTAAATGGAACTCAATTTCTCATGTTAATTTGAGAAGTGTTCGGGCAGTAGCCTCACTCTGCTCTGAGGATGAATTGTACCGTGTAGATCTCTACACACACACACACACACACACACACACACACACACACACACACACAACACACACACACACACACACACACACACACACACACACACACACACACACACACACACACACACACACACACACACACACACACACACACACACACACACACACACTGGCAACCTAACTGGCTAAAACAAACACAGACGAGAACGCAGTGATGTTTGTCCAATCCGGCATCACAAACAAAGATGACCTAATTTTGTACTCTCTAGTTGATTGTGTGCGCACAAGCGCGCCTTTTTGTTTGTAGTGTGTGTGTGTGTGTGTGTGTGTGTGTGTGTGTGTGTGTGTGTGTGTGGGTGTGTGTGTGTGTGTGTGTGTGTGTGTGTGTGTGTGTGTGTGTGTGTGTGTGTGTACCTGTGTGCTACACTGCCCTTCTTGATGTCAGAGATGATCAAAGCATCACCTGGCTTTCTGCTGGAGGGAGCTACAGAGAGAGAGAGAGAGAGAGAGAGAGGAGAGAGAGAGAGAGAGAGAGAGAGAGAGAGAGAGAGACAGAGAGAGAGATAGAAACAGAGACAGATAGAGAGATGGAATGATGTATCAGGGGAGAAATGGGCGGAAAGGAAGAGAGACAAATATTGAACAAATATTGTCCTGACCAGATTATAGTTTCTGATGAGACATGAGACTCTTTCATTTCTGACAGTAGATTCTAGTTTCTGTCATGAGATTCTAATTTCTGACACTAGTTTCTAGTTTCTGAGGCTACATTGTAGTTTCTGGCACCACATATAGTCCTTGAAAGTAGATTCTAGTTCCTGATGCTAGATTTTAGTTTTTTGGGACTAGATTCCACAATGTAGTTTCTCACAATGATTCTAGTTTTTCTGGATTGATTGATTCTAGTTTTCTGGAAAAAAAAAATAAAAATAAAAAAAGGTTCCTGTGTCAGTAATGCTCAACATATTTTCATGCCAAGGACCACCAGAATTAGCTTTATTTGGCTGCGGACCCCCCCCCCCCCCCCCTCCCCCCATCTGAATACATGTTCTAGGGATCCCCCAGAAGCAAAGAGTTGAGTTTTAAAAAAAATGCTTGCTTCGGAAATAATATATTCAAGGATTTGCACCACGTTTTCACGATTTTTCAAAAAATAGCAGAGATGCAAGCTCATAGCGCGCCACTCGGTGGCGCGCTATGAGCTTGCAGATCTGCTATTTTTCAACAGCTAAAACATAATGCTTAGAACACCCACCTAAACAAGCCAGGGCACTATCAAAACCCATCGGGTTGTCAACAACAGCGTCGGGAACAGACACACGCCACCGCTTGTTTGTTTGTTCAGACCTGGCGGCCTGAGTCCACAGTGTTTTGCAGCGCGTCAGCCATTTCGCTAGTCTAATTCTGTCGTGAGAATTATTCAGGGGATGCATAAAGAGTAAAGGGGGCTAAACAGGGAGAGAGAGAGAACACTGTGTGGTGGTGGTGGTGGTCTGCTAATGCACAGCTGGGGCTTACAGGGGGTCCGTGGAGGGGGGGGGGGGACCAGGAGGAGGCACGCTTGACTGGGGGAACAAGCCGTGATCATTCTTCAAGTTACTGGCTTCATTATACACACGGCGACTTCAAAAACAACTCTAAAATGAGCAGTTTGCGAAGGTGAATAATGCAGTGGAGTTTCTAAGCAATTTGGAGCCCCAGGCAGGTAAAATGATGACCTATTTTTGAACTATTACAACATATTATATGTGTTCGTTAGTAGTTATAGAGCAGGGGTTTTCAACAGGTGGTCGGGGACACCAGTGGTCCCTGAGAGGGTTCCAGGTGGTCCCCAGCTAAGTTGGCTAACCAGATGTAACTCTTGAGAACGTAAAAATGAAACCAAATGGACCCTTGCGGGTCCATTTGGTTTCATTTTTACACTCAGGAGTTAAAATATTCACCATCTAAATGAGCCCAAGTCTACACAACTAGAGAATGTAGGAAAGATTAATGGTTGCCTGTTTTGTTTCCCAAATCCAGCCTGGAATTGTGGACAAAAGCAAAAGAAATCTTTAGTTTTGGGGTCTGTGGGGCTAAAATGTCCTCAAATGGTGGTCCGTGGCTCAAATGCTGAATAAATGGTGGTCCTGGTATCGAAAAGATTGAAAACCCCTGTTATAGAGGACAAGTATATGTATATGTATTTATCCATATGAGGCTTATTAGCCTGGGATCCTTTAAAAGCATGTCTGGTGGTCGCCCCGGTGACCCCCCCTCCCCTCATGGCGCCCAGGCCTAGTCTGCCTAGTCCGCCTAATGGCAAAAAAAACGCCCCTGGAATAATGACTGACATTGCAGCGTCAGACGACGCGACACCTCGCGATGTGCTGTTCTCCATTTGACTAAATGTATTTATGGTGTGTGTGTGTGTGTGTGCATGTGTTTATACGGTATGCGCACGCGTGCATGCGTATACACATACAGCTTATGGTTATCCCCAGCTCCACTCCTGGCTTCTTTGGCAGCTTGACGTGGAAGGTTCCGGAGCTAGGAATGACTGACTCTGTATAGAGAAAGACACAGAGAGAGAGAGAGAGAGAGAGAGAGAGAGAGAGAGAGAGAGAGAGAGAGAGAGAGAGAGAGAGAGAAGAGAGAGAGAGAGAGAGAGAGAGAGAGAGAGAGAGAGAGAGAGAGAGAGAGAGAGAGAGAGAGGAACGTTAACACCAACTAACAAAAAAACATTCTGCTACTGGTCTTCTCAGAGCAGTTCCGGTGTGTGTGCGTGTGCGTGTGCGTGTGTGTGTGTGTGCGTGTGTGCGTGTGTACCTGCTACATCAAACTCTATTTCCAGTGTGAGCTGTGCTGTGATTGAAGAATCTCGGAGCAGCTGATTGGTCTCTTCCAGTGTGGAATCTTCAGTGGGAATTCCATTTATGGACAATATCCTGTCACCGATCTGCAATATACCCACCTACACACACACACGCGCACGCACACGCACACGCACACGCACACACGCACACACACACACACACACACACACACACACACACACACACACACACACACACACACACACCAACTGAGATATGAACATTTATGACAGTTTATATCATAGGTGCCCTAGTGTGTGTGTGTGTGTGTGTGTGTGTGTGTGTGTGTGTGTGTGTGTGTGTGTGTGTGTGTGTGTGTGTGTGTGTGTGTGTGTGTGTGTGTGTGTGTGTGTACCTCTCTGCGGGGCTGTCTGGGTCCATGTAGGCGATGAGTGGAGGTGAGGACAGTGTTTCCGTAGCGAACACGCCCCCCTGTAACTGGATGCCGAAGCCCATGATGCCGTCGCTTAGCAACGTCACCTCCGTGGTCTCTGTGTGAACCACCTGACCGGCCAGCCCCACCGTACTGGAGGCCAGGGACACTGCAACGCAACACACACACACACACACGTATGCACACGTGGACACATGCACACAGGCACGCACACGCACACAAACACACACATGTCAGAGAACAGATCGAATGACTCACAGTACGTGACTTCAGTTGTTGTTTTCGTGATCTGTTATTGCCGTATTTCCTTTCCCTGGGTTTAGTAGGACGATAGTCAGTGTTGTAGTGGAGGGACTTTTAGAGGGGGGGGATGCCTCTTAAAGGGGAATTCCATCCAATTTTCATTTTTGTAAATGGTTAATGGTGACACACATCTGGATGATCAAAGGTCATCAAAGATGTATCTCAGCACGCTAATTTTTTTTTTCAGACCTCAATTTCTAGGAAAACGTGCATGCACACTTGCATTTGCATGCGCATTTGCGCAACACATTCACACATGCTAGTGAAACGAAGTATAGCATATTGAGAAAATCGTTTACAATGCCTAATTGTATCCATAAAATTAAATGACAAGTCAAAAAGCATAGACCTACTTTTGCCCCAAAAATATTTTAGAACTGAGAAAGTAGGGGGACCCCCCCCCCCCCCCCCCCCGTGTCCCCCTGACACTACACCCTGACGATAGTAAATAATAATAATAATATTAACAATAATGAAGAATCCACCAGAAACTCTGGCACCAAAAACATAGCAAAGAAATTTGCTTCTTTTGCTAAAGAAAAATGAAGGCTCATTTTTAAAGGTATAGTAAGTAATTTAACTTAATGCAAATATTGGTAAAAGCCTTTCATCCAATCAGGATGAGAGGGGCATTCCTCCAATCAGGATCCATGTGTTGTAGAGCGTGTACATGTGCACATCATGCTACCAGCTATCACTTACTATACCTTTGCCAAACTCATGATGACAACCTAGTACGGGGGTTTTCAACAGGTGGTCCGGGGACCACCAGCGGTCATTCCAGGTGGTCCCCCAGGCTAAATGATGGAAAGTTGGTTAACCAGATGTAACTCTTTGAGAGCGTAAACATGAAACCAAATGGTTTCATTTTTACGCTCTCAAGAGTTAAAATATTCATCATCTGAATTAGCCCAAGTCTACACAACTAGAGAATGTAGAAGATTAATGGTCATTTATGATCTGTATGTTTGACTGTTTTGTTTCCCCAAATCCAGCCTGGTATTGTGGACAAAAGCAAAAGAAATATTTAGTTTTGGGGTCTGTGTGGGGGTCTGCGCTAGTAAGTATGAAAAAAGTTGAAAACCAAGACAGAGGTCATGCAGACTCACAGGAACTTTTGAAATCTTTCTTCTTATTCTTCCTCCTGGTCATAGTGCCCCGTGGGCTGTTGGGATACATAGTCCTGGGCAGGGTGGACATGTTTAGGGACGAGAGACTATAGGCAGACATGGAGCCAGGAGAGAACGACTGGCCTAGAGCTGGGGAGAGAGAGAGAGAGAGAGAGAGAGAGAGAGAGAGAGAGAGAGAGAGAGAGAGAGAGAGAGAGAGAGAGAGAGAGAGAGAGACAGAGAGAGAGAGAGAGAGAGAGAGAGAGAGAGAGAGAGAGAGAGAGAGAGAGAGAGAGAGAGAGAGAGAGAGAGAGAGAGAGAGAGAGAGAGAGAGAGAGTGAGACAGAGAGAGAGAGAGAGAGGAGAGAGAGAGAGAGAGAGAGAGAGAGAGAGGAGAGAGAGAGAGAGAGAGAGAGAGAGAGAGAGAGAGAGAGAGAGAGAGAGAGAGAGAGAGAGAGAGAGAGAGAGAGAGAGAGCACGTTAGTTACAGTGATGGGCAAGTTACTGAGAAAATGTAGGAAAATGTAGGAAGCTACACTACACTACACTACTTACTTTCAAAAAAAAATGTTAACACTACAAACTATCCCCAGAAAATTGTAGCAAGCTACACTATATATATATATATATATGAACTTAAGATTACAAGATTCTATATAATAATAAAATAATATAAATAAAAAACGTAATAATAATCTAGGGGCGGGTTTCAACATAGGATGGCGGCCTGTCTAAATTCTGGGATGTATATTAAAGGTTTTCTACGCATTAAATTAACCGGAATTCGAAAATGTGTTTGGGAAAATGTAGTAAGCTACTTTCCTTGTTACTCGAAACAAGTAGTGTAGCTTCACTACAAGCTATTCCCAGAACAAATGTAGTAAGGTACACTACAAGTTAATGGAAAATGTAGTTAAGCTATGTAGCTACTTGTAACAAGCTACTGCCCATCTGGTTAGTTATTTATCTTTCAGAGAAAAAAACATGAGAGGAGGAGATAGGAGGTGAGTCAAGGAAAGCACACAAGGCGAGGACAGAAGGGTGGAGAGAGGTCGAGGGAATGCAAAGAGACGGGTCAAGGTAAAAGGGCACGAGGAGAGAATGAAGGTGAGAGGGGAGGAGGAGAAGGGTCAAGGGTCAAGTCAGACCTTTAGCTTTATGCATGCCGCGTGTCTGTTGCAAATTCAACAACAAGTGATGTTATTATTATTGATGCTTTACTTGACTAATAAAAGTCTTTTAACCGAAAATGGTATGGGTGCGACTTCAGACCGAGAGGGGAAGAGGTCGGACCAGTAAGGGCAAGGAAAACTCATTTATGAAACCAACGTACATCTATCATTCCGTCATGAGCGCATCCTGCGATCAAATGCTATTATACAACGGGTCGTTTTGAGGAGGCAATCTGATTGGTTGAAACGTCTTCCTAGCCGTGCTTCAAACCACATTATTTCATGTACTGTAGCAACTGTAGCACATGTGATCGAAACAAACGATTCGGCCGCGATTCTTCTCTCAGAGCGAGGCTTGCTAAGTTTCTTTCTAACATTTGTGGTCGTGGAAGCTACATCTGTCATTGACAAAAGATGCATTTTCAGCGATACGTTTTTAAGGGAGAATTCCGGCCCAAAAGTTTTTTTGTATCTTTATTTGCAGTTTTTTTTTTTTGAAAAAAGTGGTCCAGGTGTTATTTTGTGAAAATACTCCTTTATGGCTGTTTCCCCTACACCAAAATAAGCTTATTATGGGGCCAATGGGCGTTGTGCAAGTTCACCTATATACATCGCTCCAAAATGCAATTTTTTGCTATATATTGTGTCTCCACCATGTCAGTAGTAGGGGTGTGGAGATTAATCGATATAAATCGATACATCGGTACCCACGTGCGCGATGCGAGTGCATCGGTTCCGTCACTCTGTATCGATGCAATTGACGGGGGAAATCTAGATGCGTCGCGATGCATTTGCTTGAATCGGTAAAAATCGATGTTGAGCGGGGTTTTCACGATTTATTTCGCCCTATTTTATGTTTTCTAATCTGTGTTGAACGCACCATTATTGGGAAGGGAAAAGGCTCTGCCATTCGGCACCGACAGTTACGACAACTCTGCTTACTTACTGTACAGTCCAATCGAGACTCTTCTACATAGACATCTATTGAATAGGGACAACGTGACGAGGCCCGTCAATGTCGCAGCTCTGTCTATAGTCCCCTCCCCTCCTACGCTCTGCAACAGCGGGGCAGCAGCAGCAGTAGCCAGTCAGCTCTACTACAGCTGACTGGCTGGGATCAATACATGCTACCGACGTGGAGACTAATACCCGGGCCGCGACTATAAACCCCACGGATTAAACAAGAGAACTAGTGAACGAAGCACCATATTTAGCTTCATAAAATCTCTGTTGTGTCCGTGGTTGAGCTGTGTCGCTCAGTCCGTTGTTCACTGTAGCACCGACAGGTAATGATCCACACAGTGTTCCTCTCGTCTGATTCTCGAACGCAGTTGCAAATCTATGCAATCTGCGCGATCATTGTGTGTTGTTAAATAAATCTTCTGCACACGTTTTTAAAAGTGGTTTTCAACCCCCTTCGTTTTACAACTTTCCACTGTGCAGCTTTTCCTTGGAGCCTCATTTACTGTATATTCTGCAACACGATGGTGTTGCACACCGAGTCAGCGACAGTAAAAGTGCACATCCACAGCTCACATCCACAAGCACTCAGTGACTCAGTCTCAGCGTGGTGTGAATGCAACGTGTTGTGATCTTGTAGAAGAGTGGTTTTCAACCTTTTTCATTTCAGGACCCACTATTTATTCAGCATTTGAGCCTCGGACCACCATTTGATGATATTTTAGCCCCACAGACCCAAAACTAAAGTTTTCTTTTGTTTTTGTCCACAATACCAGACTGGATTTCAGAAACAGTCCAACATACAGATCAAAATGACCATTAATCTTTTACATTTTGTAGTTGTGTAGACTTTAGGCTAATTCACATGATGAATTACTCTTGAGAGTGTAAACATGAAACCAAATGGACCCACTAGGGCAATTTTGGTTTCATTTTACACCAATAATTGCATAATGATTGATTATATTTTTTATAATTGTAATAATAGGGTCTTTCAGGTTAAGCCAAGGACCCCTTAGGCTTAGCTGAGAGTGAGTGAGAACCAGGGACCCCCCATATATACAGTATAGTATTATCTATGTGTTGATTAAGATACACATAGACTTGTTTGACAGTACTCTGTCTGCAGTGATCTGTAAATGCATGTTTTATATTGGTTTATTTTCTATTTGTATGTACATACATACAGTACATGATTAGTATACGCTAATCCAACAATAACACAATAACCAGCAGAGAGCAGAGCAAAGCAGGCCCTTTATTTGTTGTTTTTTTTTTTTTTAAGTTGGGAAGTTAGAGATACAGTAGGCCTACTAACCTACAGTAAAACAATACATTGTTTTGAATTTAAATGTATTGCATTTTGGCATTTTTTTGGAAAATTAATAAACCTTGAATATAAATCCTTTTTATTATGTTAAATTGCCACCAGATCGCATCATATCGCATTGTTCAGAATAAAATTCAATGGTATTGTTAAAGTATCGGTTAAGTATCGGGGGTGTATCGTATCGTGTCGGGGTGAATCGTATCGCATCGTATCGCCAGGTAATTCCAAATAATCGCTAAAGTATCGAATCGCTGGCAGTGCATCGAGATGCGTATCGAATCGCCCTCAGTGCTGAGATTCACATCCCTAGTCAGTAGTGTGTTAACACTCACACTTTCACTTTCACTTTTGTTTGAGCAGTGGTTCAGCCATAAACCATGTGCCACGCCCCCAGGTTTTGAGACAGCTGGATCACTGCTGAATCAAAAGTGAAAGTGAAAGTGTGAGTGCTAACTCACTACTGACATGGTGGAGACACAATATATAGCAAAAAATTGCATTTTGGAGCGATGTATATAGGTGAACTTGCACAACGCCCATTGGCCCCATTATAAGCTTATTTTGCGGTAGGGGAAACAGCCATAAAGGAGTATTTTCACAAAATAACACCTGGACCACTTTTTTCAAAAAAATTAACTGCAAATAAAGATACAAAAAAACTTTTGGGCCGGAATTCTCCTTTAAGGTCGTACTGTTGTACAATTGCGGTATTACACTCGAGGGGTTGGTTTAACGACATTATTGCACGTTTTGCGTCGCTTTCAGAACTCGCCCAGTGGGTGAGTTCCCGTAGCATCAAAGGCGTGCATTAATGATGTTAACCCCCCCCACCCCCCACCACCCCCTCGAGTGTAATATTGCTTAGGTACGTGTCAAGACTCAATATCAGCTCATACAGTATAGGCAGTGTAATAATAACGGCAGGCAGTCATCAGAGCAAACAGTTAGGAGTTGTCCCTTCGGAAGTAACCACTGCATAATGGAATTCCACCCATTTTCATTTTTTTTTCTGAGAGTGTACAAATTGTACGCTCTCAGAAAAAAGAAGCGTCTAAAGAAATCCATTAACATGGTGAAACTACATCTTGATGATGTCATCAAGATGTTTCATCATGTTAGTAGTTTTCTTCAGACCTCCATTTCTTGGGAACACAGAATGGGGGAACTTTTATATCATGTCCACCCAGCACCTCTAGCGTATACTAATGACATATTAGTATTAGCTGCATTTTCATGATCACTCCAGAGGGCCACATTGCAGTGTACAGTCCTCGCAAATGTCGCAGTTCATTGAGCTTGCTGAAGTTGCTGAAGCTGCAACCAGTTCTCTCGTTTAAACTCCGTGAGAACTAGGGATGCCCCGATACTTTAACAGTATCGGAAAAAGTATGGTATCGATGCTTATTTGTCATCATCATGTGATATTGGTATTGACAAATATGCCAGTCTAACTACAGATCTGACATAGGGGATAAGGGGTTGACACTGTGGCAGTTAAATAAAATGTTGGGCCATGTGGAGTTTGCTTTGGAGTTGCCCAAGTGCACATTTCAGTAAGGAGTCTGGTATCTCCGGTTGGTGGACTTCATGTAAGATATTTTTTTTCTTTTATATTTTATACAGTATATATTCTTCTCTGATATCGGTATTTGGCATTTGTATCGGCTAACACAGAAATGGTGGTATTGGTATCGGATCGGAAATGGAAAAAGTGGCATTGGGACATCCCTAGTGATAGCGGTAGTTAACTTGTAAACCCATGCTACGTCCCTGAAATAGTTAAAAGACATTTCTGTTTTTTAGAATCAGACTCAGGTCTTAATGATCTTGGATCTGGTGGAGATGGGCTAGGATACACAAGACTCTTGGATGTATATATATGCCGTTGGCAAAGTGTGCGACAAGATTCCCAGGACGCGGGTTTTGGCCGGTCTCCAAACAAGCCCCTCCTGTGATCTCGTTGCTGTTTGATATCCCAAAGCCTAGTCAAATATTTGTATTTATTTGATGCCAGCTTCAGGTTTTTTGCTCCTCGAGACAAGATGTGAGTGATTTACTCCCTCTCCACCACTTAATAATGCTAAGTGATGCTAATGCTAATTATTAATTATTAATAAAGTATTGTTAATAATGCTAAGTATTGTTAATAATGCTAATTCTGATAAGTATTGCTAATAATGCTAATAACACTAGAACCCTATTCGGCAAATATGCCGAATATGAGTTAAGACAGCATCAGCGATACAAAATAATCCACAGGAAAAAAAAAACATGAATGTGAGAGGAAGAAAGAAGAGACGAGCGAGGGAAAGGACACAAGGAGAGGAGAGAAGGGTGGAGAGGGCAGAGGAACCGCCAAGCGACAGGTCAAGGTAAGGGCACAAGGAGAGAATGAAGCAGAGGAGACTAGGCATCAAGACAGTAAGAGAGGAGGAGAGGAGTCAAGAAAAGGGCACAAGGACACTGAGAGGCGAAGAGGAGGGCAAGGAAAGGTCACAACCGAGGGCTCTCATTTACGAAACGTATTCCCAGAAAACTTGCGGTCACACGGCCGTTTTCCCCTGCAATAGTTTGTCACTATACAACAAGTCATTTTGAGGAAGCAATCTGATTGGTTGAAACATCTTTCTAGCCGTGCTTCAAAATCAAACCACAGAGTGCAGCAGACTCGGTGGATAGGTTGCTGGTTTCTTGGGACATTCGCCGTCATCTGTCATTGACAAAAATATTATTTTTCAGTGATTCTCTTGCAATATTGCTACTAATTGCAAGATTACACTTGAGGGGGGCGGTTTCACGTGGTTACTGTGTTTTTGTGCCGCTTATGTAAACTGAATATACCTTTGATTTACCATAAGTAAATCTGTTCTAGACTCCTCTCCTCTCCTCTCCTCTGTTAGGCACTACACCTCTGTGTGTGCTCTGTATTGTTGAAACAGCGCCCCCTGTTGGTATGACAATGACATTTTTGCCCCCACCTATACGTTAAAGGAGAATTCCACCCCAGAAGTTCCAAAAAACTCCTTAATGGCTGTTTCCCCTACTCCAAAATAAGCTTAGACGTGGGCTATGGTTCAAATTCACCTATTTCCATCACTCCAAAATGCTATTTTTTGCTATATATACTAGTCGTCCCACCATGTCGATAGTGCCTGGCCTTTCTTAACAGTCCTTTCTTGGCCCTTAATTCATGAAAAAAGGTTGAAAACCAAAGCGTTGTCACAGTGGTTTTCAACCTTTTTTCATACCAGGGGCATACCAGGGACCATGCACTGCCAGTTGAAAACCAAAGCGCTGTCTATGGGATCGACAAAATGAGAGCCCGAGGAGAGGAGAGGAGAGGAGAGGAGAGGAGAGGAGAGGAGAGGAGAGGAGAGGAGAGGAGAGGAGAGGAGAGGAGAGGAGAGGAGAGGAGAGGAGTCTAGAACTGAGGAGAGGAGAGGAGACTAGAGGAGACTAGACGAGAGGAGAGGAGAGGAGAGGAGAGGAGAGGAGAGGAGAGGAGAGGAGAGGAGAGGAGAGGAGAGGAGAGGAGAGGAGAGGAGAGGAGAGGAGAGGAGAGGAGAGGAGAGGAGACTAGAGGAGACTAGAGGAGACTAGAGGAGAGAGGAGAGGAGAGGAGAGGAGAGGAGAGGAGAGGAGAGGAGAGGAGAGGAGAGGAGAGGAGAGGAGAGGAGACTAGAGGAGAGGAGAGGAGAGGAGAGGAGAGGAGAGGAGAGGAGAGGAGAGGAGAGGAGAGGAGAGGAGAGGAGAGGAGAGGAGAGGAGAGGAGAGGAGAGGAGAGGAGAGGAGACTAGAGGAGACTAGAGGAGACTAGAGGAGAGGAGAGGAGAGGAGAGGAGAGGAGAGGAGAGGAGAGGAGAGGAGAGGAGAGGAGAGGAGAGGAGAGGAGAGGAGACTAGAGGAGAGGAGAGGAGAGGAGAGGAGAGGAGAGGAGAGGAGACTAGAGGAGACTAGAGGAGAGGAGAGGAGAGGAGAGGAGAGGAGAGGAGAGGAGAGGAGAGGAGAGGAGAGGAGAGGAGAGGAGAGGAGAGGAGAGGAGAGGAGAGGAGAGGAGAGGAGAGGAGAGTCTAGAACTGAGGAGAGGAGAGGAGACTAGCGGAGACTAGACGAGAGGAGACGAGAGGAGAGGAGAGGAGACTAGAGGAGACTAGAGGAGAGGAGAGGAACACATACGGGTGGTGTTGTTGTTGCGGGTCAGACTGCGGGTGTAGGAGGAGGAGTGGAAGGTATTGTAGTGCTGATAGGAAGGAAGGGTAGACGACGACGAAGGTGGGGCTCCTCCTCCTCCTCCTCCACCACCACCTCCACCACCACCACCGCCAGAACCACCTCTCTGCCAGGGGAGAGAGCGGCTACTGCACTGTACCTTCACTATACACACACACACACACGCCATTCACAAGGATAACATACACGATACACACGTAGGTGTGCACACAACATGCCACACACACACACACACATTGGCAGACAGACAAACACCAGGGTAAGGTTTAACAAAACACCATTTACCATTTATGCTGAACAGTAGTCGTATTAGTCCTAAGGTTAGTAGGCCTAAGCTAAGTTTACCGTCTAATCGGTCAGCCAGTTAGTTTTCCAAGTTCAACATTCTAAAATCCCATAATACGCGGTGGTTCACAGCGTCAAGTCATCAAGAAGAACTGCGGTCCAAAAAACAAAAACTAAACAAATGAGTCCGGCGATTGTACTATTCGTATGGAAAATGCAGCGTCGATTGACTGCGAAAAGGCTCTTAAGTCGCTCCAAAAGGGCTACAAAGCAGAGGTCCGCCTACACAACTCCACTACAATACCACTAAGGGCTTAACCCATTCGGGACATAAAACCCCTTTTTTGTTTCCTACTCTAGTTTCCAACGCTGCATAATTTGACTCAACTTTCTCCACAGCACAACAGAGAATGCCCTGACTGTCCCACCAAACACGATGGCAAGATATTTCAAATTACAGTGCTTACTGTATAATTAAAATGATTTGAAACACTACTACTGCTACTAACTGACTAACTACTCTACAATTGTCGCACCACTAACCCAACACTCACTCCAACATCTCATTCTTGAAAACAGAAAACTCTCGGAGTCAGACCTTTAGCTTTATGCATGCTGCGTGTCTGTTGCAACTTCAACAACAAGTGATTATTGTTGATGCAACTGGTAATATTGATGCGTACTTGCCTAATGTAAAACTTGTGTAACTGAAAATGGTTAAATACATTCGGCAGCACCATGCTTAGGGGATACTTTTTTGTTGTGTTTTGGGTACATGTCTGAGTGGTCATTGCTGATAGATAAATCATCGACAGACAGGCTGGTTAATCAGCCATTACATAACTAAAATACTGTCATACTCGGCACTGAGTCATATACCTGACAGAATCCCACCTGACTCGTTATTTCTGGAACAGCACAGTTCTTCATAATGAAGTGATGATGGAGGAAGTGTGTAGGATTTACACTGGAGGGTTAATTGGTGTGATGTATGTGCTATATAGCAGTGCCTCTCAAAAGTGTTGATTTTGCCAGCGAATTCTGATTTTAGTTCTTTCATCTTTTGAATATTTTTGTCATCTGCAAAAAAAAGGAAAAAAAAGGTCCCACATACTGTCAGAATGTTGCTCTTTATTACATCAACGTTTGTTTGTTTTTTTCTTTTTGCATTGGACGGTTTGCTGCCCTATACGCACCTGTCACCCGTCTTTTGAGGTGTACAGTGGCCTTTTTCTTTTATGTTTTACGTCATCTGAAATGCTTTGGTGTTGGTCTTGCCATCTGGAAGGGCTTTTCAGACGGAAACGATAAACACCCGCATAAACGCAGACATAAAGAAAATCACCCGTCCATTAACGCCAGGAGTTTTAAAAGCTCGCTGGATTGAGCTTTCAAAAAACTTCAAAAAACTGCTCAGGTGGTGTGGTAGTATAGTAGTAGTAGTAGTATAGTTACCTTGCTCAGGAGGTTTCAGAGCCAGTCTAGTCTGGTGGTGTGGTAGTATAGTAGTAGTATAGTAGTAGTATAGTTACCTTGCTCAGGAGGTTTCAGAGCCAGTCTAGTCTGGTCTGGTGGTGTGGTAGTATAGTAGTAGTATAGTAGTAGTATAGTTACCTTGCTCAGGAGGTTTCAGAGCCAGTCTAGTCTGATGGTGTGGTAGTATAGTAGTAGTATAGTTACCTTGCTCAGGAGGTTTCAGAGCCAGTCTAGTCTGATGGTGTGGTAGTATAGTAGTAGTATAGTTACCTTGCTCAGGAGGTTTCAGAGCCAGTCTAGTCTGGTGGTGTGGTAGTATAGTAGTAGTAGTAGTATAGTTACCTTGCTCAGGGGGTTTCAGAGCCAGTCTAGTCTGGTGGTGTGATAGTATAGTAGTAGTATAGTAGTAGTATAGTTACCTTGCTCAGGAGGTTTCAGAGCCAGTCTAGTCTGGTGGTGTGGTAGTATAGTAGTAGTATAGTTACCTTGCTCAGGAGGTTTTAGAGCCAGTCTAGTCTGGTGGTGTGGTAGTATAGTAGTAGTATAGTTACCTTGCTCAGGAGGTTTTAGAGCCAGTCTAGTCTGGTGGTGTGGTAGTATAGTAGTAGTATAGTTACCTTGCTCAGGAGTTTTCAGAGCCAGTCTAGTCTGGTGGTGTGGTAGTATAGTAGTAGTATAGTAGTAGTATAGTTACCTTGCTCAGGGGGTTTCAGAGCCAGTCTAGTCTGGTGGTGTGGTAGTATAGTAGTAGTATAGTAGTAGTATAGTTACCTTGCTCAGGAGGTTTCAGAGCCAGTCTAGTCTGGTGGTGTGGTAGTATAGTAGTAGTATAGTTACCTTGCTCAGGGGGTTTCAGAGCCAGTCTAGTCTGATGGTGTGGTAGTATAGTAGTAGTATAGTAGTAGTATAGTTACCTTGCTCAGGAGGTTTCAGAGCCAGTCTAGTTGGTGGTGTGGTAGTATAGTATAGTAGTAGTATAGTAGTAGTATAGTTACCTTGCTCAGGGGGTTTCAGAGCCAGTCTAGTCTGGTGGTGTGGTAGTATAGTAGTAGTAGTAGTATAGTTACCTTGCTCAGGAGGTTTCAGAGCCAGTCTAGTCTGGTGGTGTGGTAGTATAGTAGTAGTATAGTAGTAGTATAGTTACCTTGCTCAGGAGGTTTCAGAGCCAGTCTAGTCTGGTGGTGTGGTAGTATAGTAGTAGTATAGTTACCTTGCTCAGGGGGTTTTAGAGCCAGTCTAGTCTGGTGGTGTGGTAGTATAGTAGTAGTATAGTTACCTTGCTCAGGAGGTTTTAGAGCCAGTCTAGTCTGGTGGTGTGGTAGTATAGTAGTAGTATAGTTACCTTGCTCAGGAGGTTTCAGAGCCAGTCTAGTCTGGTGGTGTGGTAGTATAGTAGTAGTATAGTAGTAGTATAGTTACCTTGCTCAGGGGGTTTCAGAGCCAGTCTAGTCTGGTGGTGTGGTAGTATAGTAGTAGTATAGTAGTAGTATAGTTACCTTGCTCAGGAGGTTTCAGAGCCAGTCTAGTCTGGTGGTGTGGTAGTATAGTAGTAGTATAGTTACCTTGCTCAGGGGGTTTCAGAGCCAGTCTAGTCTGGTGGTGTGGTAGTATAGTAGTAGTATAGTAGTAGTATAGTTACCTTGCTCAGGGGGTTTCAGAGCCAGTCTAGTCTGGTGGTGTGGTAGTATAGTAGTAGTATAGTAGTAGTATAGTTACCTTGCTCAGGGGGTTTCAGAGCCAGTCTAGTCTGGTGGTGTGGTAGTATAGTAGTAGTAGTAGTATAGTTACCTTGCTCAGGGGGTTTCAGAGCCAGTCTAGTCTGGTGGTGTGGTAGTATAGTAGTAGTATAGTAGTAGTATAGTTACCTTGCTCAGGGGGTTTCAGAGCCAGTCTAGTCTGGTGGTGTGGTAGTATAGTAGTAGTATAGTTACCTTGCTCAGGGGGTTTCAGAGCCAGTCTAGTCTGGTGGTGTGGTAGTATAGTAGTAGTATAGTTACCTTGCTCAGGGGGTTTCAGAGCCAGTCTAGTCTGGTGGTGTGGTAGTATAGTAGTAGTAGTAGTATAGTTACCTTGCTCAGGAGGTTTCAGAGCCAGTCTAGTCTGGTGGTGTGGTAGTATAGTAGTAGTATAGTAGTAGTAGTAGTATAGTTACCTTGCTCAGGGGTTTCAGAGCCAGTCTAGTCTGGTGGTGTGGTAGTATAGTAGTAGTATAGTTACCTTGCTCAGGGGGTTTCAGAGCCAGTCTAGTCTGGTGGTGTGGTAGTATAGTAGTAGTATAGTTACCTTGCTCAGGAGGTTTCAGAGCCAGTCTAGTCTGGTGGTGTGGTAGTATAGTAGTAGTATAGTAGTAGTATAGTAGTAGTATAGTTACCTTGCTCAGGAGGTTTTAGAGCCAGTCTAGTCTGATGGTGTGGTAGTATAGTAGTAGTATAGTAGTAGTATAGTTACCTTGCTCAGGGGGTTTCAGAGCCAGTCTAGTCTGGTGGTGTGGTAGTATAGTAGTAGTATAGTTACCTTGCTCAGGAGGTTTCAGAGCCAGTCTAGTCTGGTGGTGTGGTAGTATAGTAGTAGTATAGTAGTAGTATAGTTACCTTGCTCAGGGGGTTTCAGAGCCAGTCTAGTCTGGTGGTGTGGTAGTATAGTAGTAGTATAGTAGTAGTATAGTTACCTTGCTCAGGAGGTTTTAGAGCCAGTCTAGTCTGGTGGTGTGGTAGTATAGTAGTAGTATAGTAGTAGTATAGTTACCTTGCTCAGGAGGTTTCAGAGCCAGTCTAGTCTGGTGGTGTGGTAGTATTTCCAGTCTAACAGTCTGGCAGGCAGCAGACAGCAGCTGAGTCGCCTCGGCCAGAGAGCAGAACTCCATGGACGTTCCGTCTACCGACAGGATGTGGTCTCCTGCGTGGAGCGCACCACACCTACACACAAACAGGTATATTAGATTAGTTGGATAAATTCCATCTCCGGGCCTTAGTTCCAACCCGTGGTGCTGTTACCAGGGTTATTATAGTTATGGATTTTCATTTTAGTTTAGTTTTACTTAGTTGTTACTCTTTCTTTTTTTAATTTAATTAGTTTTAATTAGTTGTAGTGCACATTTGCTAGTTTTTATATAGTTTTTGTAAAAAGTTTTAGTTAGTTTTAGTTTAGTTTTAGTTTCAGTTTTTTTTCTTTTTTGGTATCATGTGGTACCGTATGGTGCTTTAAAACTGCGATAAAAAATTATAAAAAGTATATATTATAAATGTCTGAAGGTCATATACATATTGATGAAAAGAGTATTTTGAGTATGATTTTTTTTGAGTAGTTTTTATTTAGTTTCAGATATTTTTAGTTATCATTTTTTCGTTAGTTATAGTTAACTATAAAAACCCTGGCATTGTTGCCATTAGGCGGACTAGGCAGTTTCCTGGGGCACCATGAGGGGAGGGGGGGGGGGGGGGGGGGGGGGGGGGGGGGGCAGCAGACATGCTTTAAAAGGATCCCAGGATAATAAGCCTCATATGGATAAATACATTATGCTTGTCCTCTGTGGTACTGACCAACACATCGGGAGCAGTTAGGGGTTAAGTGCCTTGCTCAGAGACACATGAACACAAACTCTAGGGGAAACCGGGTTTGAACCGGTAACCTTGCGGTTACCATCTGGTGACTCTACCCCTGAGCCACTGCCGCCTCTATAACTAGAATTAAAACATACAATACGTTCTTTAGTTTAAAAATAGTTCATATTTTTATCCCTTGGGGGGCGCCATTTTACTGTGCCTGTCATAGGTATGACGTCACAGGCCTTGCCTGGGCCTCCAAATTGCTTCGAAACGCCCACCGCGCTTACCTGTCTGCGATGCTGGCAGGCTTGACCTTGTCGATGACGATGACCTGCTTGTTGCAGAACATGGAGGTGGAGAGAGCAACGCCCAGGCTGGACCCTGTCGCCTTGGCCACTTCCACTAGCAGCGGACCGGAGGCTGTCGCCACCGAGTCTGTGTTCAGAGAGAGAGAGAGAGAGAGAGAGAGAGAGAGAGAGAGAGAGAGAGAGAGAGAGAGAGAGAGAGAGAGAGAGAGAGAGAGAGAGAGAGAGAGAGAAAGAGGCGATATAGTATGCGTTACGTTCACCACAACAATTTAAGTGGGAAAACGGGTGAAAACTTCAGTGATGAGTTGACAAACCGTCTAATCAATTGCTTAAAATAGCTGACAACTAATTGAATAATTGAATAATCAATTCCAATTGGGATTCATCATGGATTAATTGTTGCAGCCCTAGCTAAAACCAAATAAATGTAATGGCTGTGTCAGGGGATATTTTTTTTTAGAAAATGTGGCCACTTCATTTCAATACAGGAAATGTGTCCACTTCATTTCAATACAGGAAATGTGACCACTTCATTTCAATACAGGAATGTGGCCACTTCATTTCAATACAGGAAATGTGGCCACTTCATTTCAATACAGGAAATGTGTCCACTTCATTTCAATACAGGAAATGTGACCACTTCATTTCAATACAGTTGGATGACGCAACTACTGTATTTTGAAGGGACTTATCCCAAATCCCAAGCAGGGAGGCACTGGCACCCATTTTTATAGCCTGGTATGACCCAGCCAGGGGATTGAACCCCCGACATCCTAACCTCATGGAGTGGACACTCTAATAATAATTCATATTCGCATTTATCTAGAGCTTTTCAACGTCCCCAAAGTCACCAACTCTAACCGGTCATGAAGTGTGGTGGCACGACCGAATTAAGAAGACTAAAATTCCGGATAAAAGCAGCTGAAAATGAGAAGTTCAGTCACCCGGAGGAGGCTGGGAGTAGAAGCGCGACTCCTTCACATGAAAGGGAGCCAGTTAAAGGGGAATTCCACACATTTTCAACATTTCACTATGTCATTGATGTACCTTCGAGGTGTTGTGTGGACATGATAAAAAAGTCCTCCCCCATTCTGTGTTCAGAAGAAATGGAGGTCTGAAGAAAACGACTAACATGGTGAAACATCTTGATGACATCATCAAGATGTATTTTCACCATGTTAATGGATTTCTTTAATGCTTCTTTTTTTCTGAGAGCATACAGAGTGATAGGATGTATGCCGTATCCTCACCCATAACAGAGACGTCATATTCAATGAGCAGCGTTGCTTCTTGTCCACACTGCTTCAGGATGCTCATGGTCTCAGACAGGCTGCTGCCATGGAGGCGAATTCCATCGATGCTTAGCAAGCGGTCGCCAGGTTTGATGGTTCCTTCTCTGGAGAGAGAGAGAGAGAGAGAGAGAGAGAGAGAGAGAGAGAGAGAGAGAGAGAGAGAGAGAGAGAGAGAGAGAGAGAGAGAGAGAGAGAGAGAGAGAGAGAGGGAGGGGGTGATTTAACAGCCGTTTGTATGCTTTTTAGTAGGCATGGGCAAAAAAAAATAGATATGCCAATGGACCTTTCGGTACGACACCCACCCTTCGCCTTTCTCCATCCTTTACTTGACTACCGTTGCTAACTATGTCAAGCTTTGGCTGGGAGAGAGCCTCCTCCGTTAACCAACGTGTCATCGCAACATTTATGGAGGTTTTTATTATAAGTTCCCAGATCAAAAACATCAACAGCCCTATAATGCCATCCTTCATCCTGAATTCCAGTAGTGCCATAAAGTGTCCAAAACGGTTGTAGGGGCAGTTATCATTAGCTTTTCAAAGCCAAAGAAAAGACTTTAGCTTAGCCCTGCCGCTACAGTCAGCTGTTCTGTGTTGTGATTTTCTGTGCACCATTTCCGTTTCCATGAATGTAAATCCCATTGCCTAAGGGGGTGGTCCTGACTGGCGATAGGGTGCGAGTGGGTTCTGGTGACGTAGCAACACTCAATGCGCTGTCCCATTGGCCGTGTGCTCGTAACACGAGCCAATGGCTGCAGCTCTCGACGTCCCATAGGCCAGACAGTGTGCCAGAGTGTTGCCATGTCGTATCGAAATGAGCTACTTTGGGCTTGTGTTTCATAGACAGAAATGTAGGTCCTTTCAACAACAACAACAAAAACGTATCTAACACTATAATCTAATACTATAACTAAGCACATGTCTGAATGAATGAATGAATGAATGTCTGAAACAGGCATAAGTCCGTCCTGGCTGCACCAATAGCTCTAATTTTTCACACAGTCATTGACCATAACATTAGGAAGAGATTAACGAAGCCCTTTGGCCAGATTAACACATTGTTGATTTATAATGAATTTATTTGTGCACAAAAATTTCCCCATTAAGTTTATATGGGAAAGTCCAACGGGGCCCCCTAACGTTACACAATTCACGGCCACCGTTATCGTGTTACCCCACTGCCATATTTCCACTGCTACACCAGCACCGGAACAAATGGTGACCCATACAATTTCGCTGGCTATACTGTGGCATGCGCAGTGCACACGGGCCAGCCTCATTTCCTCAATGTTATACCAAGCTGCAACAGCCGCTAAACTTTGGGACGTATCGTTGCATCTCTGTATGTATTTATAGTTTCGATCTAACAGCCTACTGTCCATATTATGTTGGCTCAGGCTGCTGGAACGTTAATTCACCCGTTTTATAGACACTGAATATACTTCTGATCCACTTTACTCGACGCGATGTTGGTTGGAGCAGCTGGACGGAGCCACAGTTCCAACCACTGGATTTTACGCTATGTGAAAGGAGCGACAGACACCCACTTTATATAGTGATCCAGGCTATAGTCTTCTTGGGAACTGTTGAACTGAACATGTGTTTGAACTGGAAGATAGTAGTTTGCTTTCGCTGTCACTTTTTACCCGCACGTGTGACAAGGGAAACAAAAACAATGTCCCACCGCCGCTCCTATAAGCTACAGCCTGCTACTCACTATAGTACGGCTCACCAGTGGCGTGCACAGATAGTTTCAAGGGCAGGTGCTCAAATGTAACCAGGAGGGCACTCTAGCCGCCCGGCATTCGGGCGGCGGAAAATTGAGTTTTGGGGGGTTAAAAACGCATGGAAAACCGCATTTCAGCGTCTTTTTTGCTCTTTTAAAAAGGGCATGTTGGTCCAGAGAGGGCCACTATGGGGTGCTCAAACCCCTTGACGTCTATGCACGCCTATGCGGCTCACAGAGTTTTCTGCCCTCGCTACGCGCGGACCGCGGTGGGAAATAATTGATATAAAAGTAGGCTACTGTAGCCTGGCCTCAGTCTGAATAATGAAGTGAAACGGAATGGCATTCCGTTTCACTTGAATCACAAAGAAAAAATAAGGTAGTATACTTACTACTGTGTGTGTGTGTGTGTGTGTGTGTGTGTGTGTGTGTGTGTGTGTGTGTGTGTGTGTGTGTGTGGTGGTGTGTGTGTGTGTGTGTGAGATCGTGATCGCGAAGCGTACTGCATTGCTAGACTTTGCGAATTAAGACGGACCCCCCCCCCCCCGGTTTTCTTATATCTATGAGATATACTGTAACACAAATAAGGTTACACTGTGCGTCTTCTTGATTTGGGCATAGACACGCATGCACACGCACGCACATAAACACAGTTATTAAGACCCCCCTTCACTTTCTAAACACCTTGCCACTGGCTTCATATGTCCACAGAAACAGCTACTTTATCCGATTTTCACCATGTTCCTGCATGGCACCCTTGCTTTGCTACAACTGTTTTACCTAAAGCAGGGGTTTTCAACAGGTGGTCCGGGGACCACCAGTGGTCCCTGAGAGGGTTCCAGGTGGTCCCCAGCTAAGTTGGTTAACCAGATGTAACTCTTGAGAATGTAAAAATGAAACCAAATGGACCCACAAGGTCTGTGGGGCTAAAATGTTCTCAAATGGTGGTCCGTGGCTCAAATGCTGAATAAATGGTGGTCCCTGGAGTCAAAAAGGTTGAAAACCCCTGCCCTAAAGTATAGCCTACCCACAACTACACATTAAAGCAGGGGTTTTCAACCAGTGGTCCGGGGACCACCAGTGGTCCTTGAGAGGGTTCCAGGTGGTCCCCAGGCTAAATGATGGAAAGTTGGTTAACCAGATGTAACTCTTGACAATGTAAAAATTAAACCAAATGGACCCTTGCGGGTCAATTGGGCTTAATTTCACACTCTCAAGAGTTAAAATATTCATCTGAATTAGCACTATTTAAGTCTACACTGTTTGGTTTGCTAAATCCAGCCAGGAATTGTGAACAAAACCAAAATAATTCTTTAGTTTTAGGACATTGGGGCTAAAATGTCATCAAATGGTGGTCCGTGGCCCAAATGCTGAATAAATGGTGGTCCCTGGAGTCAAAAAGGTTGAAAACCCTGCATTAAAGCAATTACATACTTACATTGGTATAATCTATTAATTCACTTTAATTCACCCACCCATGATCTGCTAATTCACTTTACACTGTACATTATTTGTTGCTCATATATTCACAACGGGTAAGGTCCTAGTATAGCATAATGTCATAAAGTGCATTATTTGCCATAATGTAATGAACATGAATAAAATCCATATGATTTGATTCATATATCTTAGATTCATCACACAACTGAACTATATGAAGCCTTTTATTGTTTCAATATTGATGAGTATGGCTCTGACCTACAGATTATGACAAATTATGAACTTCATTCTTCACATTATGCTATCTTCTGAAAAGGACCTCTAAGTATAACCTTTGGTTTTGTGACATACTCTCCTGAAAAGGTTCACACCGTAGAAATGAATGAATAAACGCATAATCTGAAGTGTGACAAGTCGGTAAAACCCCGCCCACCTGCCCCCACTTCCCTGGCAACTGTTTGATATATTATCGATGGTATCGCAACTATTAGGCTACTACTCATCTGGAAACAGCGAGATAGCGCGGTCCTTTATGGAGGAGACCCCTAACAACAGTTGCCAGGGAAGTGGGGGCAGGTGATATATTGAAACATATAAACAAATATTGAAACAATAAAAGGCTTCATATAGTTCAGTTGTGTGATGAATCTAAGATATATGAATCAAATCATATGGATTTTATTCATGTTCATTACATTATGGCAAATAATGCACTTTATGACATTATGCTATATACGTTTTTGTTGTTGTTGTTGAAAGGACCTACATTTCTGTCTATGAAACACAAGCCCAAAGTAGCTCATTTCGATACGACATGGCAACACTCTGGCACACTGTCTGGCCTATGGGACGTCGAGAGCTGCAGCCATTGGCTCGTGTTACGAGCACACGGCCAATGGGACAGCGCATTGAGTGTTGCTACGTCACCAGAACCCACTCGCACCCTATCGCCAGTCAGGACCACCCCCTTAGGCAATGGGATTTACATTCATGGAAACGGAAATGGTGCACAGAAAATCACAACACAGAACAGCTGACTGTAGCGGCAGGGCTAAGCTAAAGTCTTTTCTTTGGCTTTGAAAAGCTAATGATAACTGCCCCTACAACCGTTTTGGACACTTTATGGCACTACTGGAATTCAGGATGAAGGATGGCATTATAGGGCTGTTGATGTTTTTGATCTGGGAACTTATAATAAAAACCTCCATAAATGTTGCGATGACACGTTGGTTAACGGAGGAGGCTCTCTCCCAGCCAAAGCTTGACATAGTTAGCAACGGTAGTCAAGTAAAGGATGGAGAAAGGCGAAGGGTGGGTGTCGTACCGAAAGGTCCATTGTAGTGGATTTTTAAAATAACAAAATAGGTTGTCTGTATAGTGTCACCTTATAGGAGGGGTAAGAAACCTATGGCTCGGGAGCCAGATGTGGCTCTTTTGATGGCTGCATCTGGCTCACAGACAAATCTTCATTAGACTCATTTGTGCATGTACGAAACGGAGACACCGACTAGTAATTTTAGTGGGAAAGTGGCAAATATACACTTGTTGTGTATCCAATCTATTTATCTAGCAATGGCATAGGCAGCGCACATGAGGCAGACTCAGACACTTTTGACGTATTTTGCTCTTCTGTCAAAAATAGCAACTGATGTGTGCATGTTCAAGAAGTTTCGTACAACAAACTAATCGTGTTAACTAAAAAAAAAACTTTTGAGAAGATGGCTAAAAGACAAAAAATGGACAGGGAATTATTTTACTTTTCAACAGGGATGACAGATGAAATTGCTTTTGTGGAGAGAGCAAGTTCTGCTGTGTGTCTAATATGTAAGGATAAAATAGAAACAAAATAAGGATGTTATTAAAAATAACTCAGACCTATTGTACTTTAAAAGTGTTGAAATTACATAAAATGCACACATTTACTTGTATATTAGGTTTTTAAAAATTGTATGGCTCTCACAGAATTTAATTTAAAAATATGTGGTATTTATGGCTCTCTCAACCAAAAAGGTTCCTGACCGCTGACCTATAGCATTCTGACTGCAGCTGTCCAACAGGCGACAACTGACTCATCCTTTTGGTGATTTGAAGAAGCAGCCATACAAGGACTTGTGTTTTGTTGATTTCCATTGTACTGTATCTGTGTTCTTATTTTGAGACTTCTTCAATTATAAAGAGAGGAGAGGTACCGGTAACTGTAGTCGGGAGGCTTGCATTAGGCAGACACTGCCTGAGTGATTGTGTTCCAGGCACAAAACTCTTGTAATAACATAACATTGAATCATCTCATTCCACTCTAATGTATTTCTTTATGTTTCTCTTACATTACTTTGTAAGTTCTTAAGAAATCTAGAACACAGTATATCGCAATTCTTGATGCCATGATATCCATATCGAATTGCCAGGTTCAAAATTGATATTTATGATATTTATGTAGGCCTATTCGTTCATTTGTTCATGTCAAAGACTGGTGTTATCAGGCTGCATTGATGTGTATGATTGCACTTTTTGTTATTTATATTGTTTAAAACTTGCTTTAAAATGTTCCAGTTGATTCTGTTTCCTAAAAAGGAGGTCTGAAATAAATCATTAACATGGTTAAACACAACTTGATGACATCATCAAGTTGTGTTTGTGTTGTGTTTGTCAATAATTTTTCTTTTAGGACAAATTTTAGGACAAATCTGGAAAATGGGTGGAATTCCCCTTTAAAGTGTTCTAGCATAATAAAAGCACAGTCATTTGCATAATTAGGAATCACAATATAAATCGATTCAGAACCCTAACTATCGATATTGTATTGTATCGTGAGATAAGTGAATTGTCCCACCCCTACGTTTTTAGATATATTTGGTTCATTATTAACGTGGCAAACGAGTCTTCCAGAAGTTTTTGCAGCAGTACTGCGAAAGCCCAAGCGTCTCACCTGTCAGCCGGCCCACCTGGCCTGATGCTGGTTATAACGATGGGGCGGGATTTGTTCCGGTCTTCATGAGCCCCGCCTACAAACATAAGAGACATTTAACCCATTGTGTCCTGAACGCGTTTTGGTGTTTTATCTGTTGAAAAATAGCAGATCAACAAGCTCATGTCGCGCCACCGAGTGGCGCGACATGAGCTTGTTGTTCTGCTATTTTTGAAAAAATGTGAAAATGTGCTGCAAATCTCTGAATATGTTATTTTGGAAGCAAACATTTTTAACTCAAAATTTTGCATCTGGGGTATCCCTAGAACAACATGTTTCAGATGGGGGTCTGCAGCCAAATATGGATAATTCTGGTGGTCCTTGACTTGAAATATGTTAGCATCACTGACACAGGAACACAGATTTTTCAGAAAAAACTAGAATCTAGTGTCAAAAACTATAGAATCTAGTGTCAAAAACTATAGAATCTAGTGTCAAAAACTATAGAATCTAGTGTCAAAAACTCGATTCTAGCGTCAGAAACTAGATTCTAGTGTCAAAAAGTAGATCCTAGCATCAGAAACTATCTTTTAGTGTCAATAACTAGAATCTAGTGTTCGGAAACTACCATGGAATCTAGCGTCAAAATCTAGAATGTTGCTGCAGCTATAATCTGGTGTCAGGAACTCCAATCGAGGGTCAGGACACACCCTGTTACCATTTGAATGTGGTTGAGTGGTATAAGTATATTGATATTATTATATTATATTATTTTACACTTTAGCTATTCAAAATAGCAGATACACCGGCTCATAACGAGTCACTTCATGCCACGCTATAGACCTGCGCAGTGACGTCACCGCCCCTGGTTCCAGAAATGAAATCCTCATTCATTTTCCTCATAGACTTTTCGAAAATGATTAATAAAAACACAATTGCGCCACAGACAAAGCCAACTCGGGTCGTGACAAATCATGATAACAAACACAATATTAGCATATAATATCTAATTAGCAAGAAGTAGTCAACGTCAGGATACAACACCCTTTGTTTCGTTTTTCATCTTATGAATTATTTGACTGTCCCAAAAGATTGTGTGTGTAATCATGATTTGTCACAACCCAAATTGGCTTTGTCTGCAGTGTAATCGTCTTTATATAAATTATCCTCGATAAGTCTATGAGAAAAATGAATGGGGAAAACACTTCTGGAACCTGGGCGGTGACGTCACTGCACAGGTCTATACAGTAGATATGCTATTTTCTGAACTTTGCTTTCAACATACAAAACGGTGGCAAAAAACACAGCTCTCTCTCCCTCACTCTCTGACAAGCGCACACACACACACACACACGCACGCACGCACGCACGCACGCACGCACGCACGCACGCACGCACGCACGCACGCACGCACACACACACACACACACACACCACACACACACACACACTTTCGTACCTCTGATGACGAAGCCAAACGTGTTTCCTTCTTTATGAAGTGTGACCTCCACGTTTTTAAACATGACCCCTGACCCCTGCACTGCTGGAAAGCAAAAACAAACTTTATTAATGACATCATTAACAACGTCAAATGCATGACAGCCATATGCTTACAATGTCAAACTACAAGTGCCAATTGTTGCACACGTCAATGTAGTGTTAGCTGTAGTCAAAAAAGGGCTCCATTTTCGTTACTATGCTAAACCCCTTATCCCAAATCCCTTATTTCATTTTTTACTATTTTGGAAAACTTTTTGGAATATTTCAACATGTCAATCTATTGACACGTTGTGAGCTTGTAGACTGGACATTTGAACAACTGAAAAATGTTTTTTTTAATAGTTTAAAAAGGCAAAGAAGTTAAGGAATAAGGGTGTTTAGCTGTAACGAAAATGGAGCCCGTGATCTTTTGCATGACGTTTTTTTTTAGTCTTATTTGAAAAGTAACAGTTGACACTTTGCCTTGTTGGCGTCGTAATGAATGATTTCACACTCGGTTGCACGCATGCTGCTGCTGAAAATAGCCGATGGAAACAATGACGCGTTGTCAGATTGTAGATCGGCTATTTTCGGAGTGCAACCAAACATGAAATGACTTGTCTTCTTAGCCCTACCGGATCTCGTCTCCACTTAGCGTATTATTTGTCGATGACACTATCAACGCCGCATCAATGACAGTAATACTTTAAAAGGATCCCTGACGAATATGCCTTAAAACAGGGGTTTTCAACCTTTTTCATACCAGGACCCAACATTTATTCAGCATTTGAGCCACAGACCACCATTTGATGACATTAGCCCCACAGACCCCAAGACTAAAGATTTATTTTGCTTTTGTCCACAATCCCAGGCTGGGATTAAACATGAAACCAAATGGACCCGCGATGCGGTCCATTTGGTTTCATGTTTACGCTCTCAAGAGTTACATCTGGTTAACCAACCTTCCATCATTTAGCCTGGGGACCACCTGGAATCCTCTCAGGGACCACTGGTGGTCCCCGGACCACCTGTTGAAAACCACCGCTATAAAACATATAAATAAACATTGCTCATTGATGCACATATTAACTTTGGGAAGTATTATGTTTTTTTTTTTTATTTTAGCATAATGCATTCCAAAATTCCATAGTGCTAGACCACATACGGACATATGACATCATCAATGTGCGACAGGAGCAGTCGCTGTTGGGTGAAGGATTTGCTATTCCTGAGAGAAATTAAATATTTAAGGTCATTTTATATAGGCATTTTAGTTATAGGGGGGCAAGTATAATGTTTTAAGGCATATTTGACTTATTAGCCCGGGGTCCTTTATAATAACACGGATGATTCTGCTACTTATAGCAGCGGTTTTCAACCAGTGTTCAGGGGACCACCGGTCATACCTTGAGAGGGGCTTCCAGGTGGTCCCCAGCTAATTGACATGCATGGAGAGTTAGTCGGTAACCAAATGTAACTCTTGAGAGTGTGAAATGAAACGGGTCCAAATTTGGTTTCATTTCACACTCTTTTCAATCTTGTCATGAACATCTGCTTTGCTGAATTTACAAAGACTTTTGGGGGACATTTGGGGACTGCATGGAAAATGCGAGACTAAATCTCGGGGCGGTTGATCCGCACATGGATCAAATTCAGAAAAAATAGTGGGCCTTTTCAAGGGGGTTAAAAAAACACTGACATCCAGGGGCGGATGTAACATTTCCCAATTGGGGTGGGCAGGAGAAAACGGTAAGGGGGCGGCTTCCCAATTGGGGGGGGGGGCAGGAGAAAACGGTAAGGGCGCGGCTTCATCGCCCGTGTCGCTTCGCGGCACGGGCGATGCAGCCGCACCCTTACCGTTTTCGGTTACATGACTTTATTAGTCAAGTAAAGCATCAATAATAACATCAGTCGTTGTTGAAGTTGCAACAGACACGCAGCATGCATAAAGCTAAAGGTCTGACTCAGAGAGTTTTCATGTTTTCAATGATGAAATGCTGTTGGTTTAGTGGTGCCACAACTGTAGTTAGTTAGTAGCAGTAGTAGTGTTTCAAATCATTTTAATTATAAGCACCTTCATTTGAAATATCTTGGGTCGTATTTGCATGCCATCGTGTTTGGTGGGGCAGACTGGGCATTAAGTAAATAATCCAGAACTCACAGACGGGGGGGAGTTCATATTCCACCTCCAGCACCACCCTCTCTCCGATGTTCTTCAGAAGGCCGATGATCTCGTCGTGTCTGAACTTGGTGAGGTTGATGCCGTTCACAGAGCGGATGTAGTCTCCCACACTCAGCTGGTCGCTCCTGTCACCCAGCATGGAAGGACAAATAACTACTCACATTTCTTACTTAACCCATGGTGTCGAGTTTCTGACACCAGATTATACAGTAGTTCCTGACACCAGATTATACAGTAGTTCCTGACACCAGATTATACAGTAGTTCCTTACACCAGATTATACAGTAGTTCCTGACACCAGATTATACAGTAGTTCCTTACACCAGATTATAGCTGCAGCAACATTCTAGCTTTTGACTCTAGATTCTACAGTAGTTTCCGACACTAGATTCTAGTTATTGACACTAAATTATAGTTTCTGATGCTAGGATCTACTTTTTGACACTAGAATCAGATAGGTTCTGACGCTAGAATCGAGTTTTTGACACCAGATTCTATAGTTCCTGACACTAGATTCTAGTTTTTCTGAAAGATCTGTGTTCCTGTGTCAGTGATGCTAACATATTTCAAGCCAAGGACCACCAGAATTATCCATATTTGGCTGCGGACCCCCATCTGAAAACATGTTGTTCTAGGGATCCCCCAGAAGCAAAAATTTGAGTTAAAAATGTTTGCTTCCAAAATAATGTATTCAGAGATTAGCAGCACATTTTCACAATTTTTCAAAAATAGCAGAACTACAAGCTCATATCGCGCCACTCGGTGGCGCGATATGAGCTTGTAGATCTGCTATTTTTTAACAGATAAAACACCAAAACGCGTTCAGTACACAAAGGGTTTACCCCATCCATTCACCCCCAGTCTGTGCTCTTTCATTGACAAAAAAAGTTAGTCAGTCACACTTTTAGACCACAACTGTGGTCAAGCATTTTATCTACTACTTGAAAACGAAAAGGTGCTGTCTGTGTGATGGAGTCTTAGAAAGCCTGGTCCGACTTGGCATCACAGTTTGGTTCGGCAATCTCTCAGTGCAACTGAGGTCCAAACTACTCAGGTTGGTGCAAACTGCAGGGAAGATCATACTGTAGGAGTTAGACAACTCCCCTCCCTGCAGTCTATTTATGAGCAGACTACACTGAAACAGGCTCTAAGGATTGTCAATGATGCTACCCAAGTTTTAAATGGAGAGTTTGTACTTTTACCATCTGGGAGAAGGTATAAAGAACCAAAGTGGAAATTAGAGATGCCCGATATTGACTTTTTTTACCGATATCCGATATTCCGATATTATCCAACTTCTAATTCCCGATACCGATATCAACCGATACCGATATATGCGGCCTCCAGTGGTGGAAAAATAACAGAAACTATTACTATACAAATATTTAATATAAATAAACATTTAGTATAAATACGAATTCATGTTATAGCCTAGAAGTACTCCATACAACTATAAATTCAACATGTAGCCTACTTGAGTAAAGTACAAAAGTAATGGTATAAACATGACCGTAGCGCTGAGTCTACATCTCTGTAAATAGTCATAATTTCCAGTTTGTAAATACCGATACCAATATTTTCGATATGAAATTTTAAAGCTTTTATCGGCCAATAATATCGGAGGGCCGATAATATCTGGCATCTCTAGTGTAAATACATCAGGTTTAAAAGGTCATTTGTACCAGCGTCAACTAAAATGCTGAATGAGGCTTTGAAACAGTAGCGATCACTTAAGACGACCCTGTGCCATTGTGTAATGTTGTGTCACTGTTGTGTCTGTGCTTGTCTCTGATGTTTCATGTATGGCTGTAGTAAGGGTGTAAGCCCAAGACAAATTTCCCTCGTGGACAATAAAGTTTACCTTGACCTTGACCTTGATGACATCTCGAGGGTCAGTCACACAAATAAAAGCCAATAGACCTGTGCAGTGACGTCACCAGCCCTGTTCCACTAGTGGATTCCTCATTCATTTTCCTCATAGACTTTTCGAAAATGGTTAATATAAACACGAAAACGGCATGATACAAGACTTTTTGTTTCGTTTTTCATCTTAGAAATTATTTTATTGTCCCAAAAGTTTGTGTGTGTCATCATGATTCGTCACGACTCGAGTTGGCTTTGTCCGTGGTGTAATCGCCTTGATATAAATTATTTTCGAAAAGTCTATGAGAAAAATGAATGGGGAATCCACTAGTGGAACAGGGATGGTGACGTCACTGCGCATCTCTATAGAAATTAAGCTCACACATTTTGATTCCCATTGCTGTTTTTTTTTAACTTGTTTGCTTTCTTTTATATCTCACTCAAGATGACATCCAAGACGGTGAATCACTCAGTTTTAAACATAGTCATTACACTAAAATGATAATAAGCACCACGGACATAAAAAACATTATATAAAAGTATATTGTATAAAAGTAAAGCGCAAAAAAGTATGGTACTAGTATAAAAAGTACCCATTGTGGAGAAAGTCCCAAATTGAAATGCCATATTTTCAAATGTACCTCATAAAGATCATTTGAAAAAACATCAGAAACACAATATTTGCCTCTGACATCGTAGTGAAAGTACGTTGGCAAGTGGAAATACTTGGTAATGTACGTAGTTCAGTGGTTTTCAACAGGTGGTTCGGGGACCACCTGTGGTCCTTGAGAAGGTTCCAGGTGGTCCCCAGGCTAAATGATGGCGAGTTGGTTAACCAGATGTAACTCTTTGAGAGTGTAAACATGAAACCAAATGGACCCTTGCGGGTCCATTTGGTTTCATGTTCACACTCTCAAGATTTAAAATATTCTTCATGTGAATTAGCCCAAGTCTACACAACTAGAGATTGTAGAAGATTAATGATCATTTATGATCTGTATGTTTGACTGTTTTGTTTCCCAAATCCAGCCTAGAATTGCGGACAAAAACAAAAGAAATCTTCTAGTTTTGGTCCTCCGTGGCTCAAATGCTGGATAAATAGTGGGCCCTGGTATGAAAAAGGTTGAAAACCACTGACCTAGATGAATTCCACCACAAACTGAATTGACTCCTAATGCAAGCTGTTGCTGTTAGGTGCCAGTGTGTGTGTGTGTGTGTGTGTGTGTGTGTGTGTGTGTGTGTGTGTGTGTGTGTGTGTGTGTGTGTGTGTGTGTGTGTGTGTGTGTGTGTGTGTGTGTGTTACCTGGCCGCGATGCCTCCCTGTCGCAGGTTCGAGACCCGTGGCTTGCCGTCCTTGTCGACTCCCCCGGACACCGTCAGACCGAGTGTCGTCCCCTCCTTCTTTATCAGCTCCACCAATGAGCAGCCTCGGAACTCATCTGCGTCACACACACAAGAACAACACCCGTGGTGATTGGTCGCTTCGGTCACTCACACACACATCTCATGCCTTTCTTTCTTTCTTTCTTTCTATGTTCCGTTCTTTCTTTCTTTTTCTTCCCCTGTCCCTCTTTTTTTCAGTCCAGTTGTGTTGGTGGAATAAGGCAGGCGGATGGAGAGATCGAGGAAAAGAGTGATAGAGAGAGAGAGAGAGAGAGAGAGAGAGAGAGAGAGAGAGAGAGAGAGAGAAAGAGAGGGGGTGAAGTCATCCTTCTATTCTGTCTATCATCTATATTTCATTACTGGCTGAAAAATTTAAGAGAGAGAGAGAGCGCACGGGCGAGAGATATAGAGCACGATAAGAGAGCTTGACAGAGAGAGAGAGAGAGAGAGAGTGTATAGAGAGACAGAAACAACAGAGGAGAGCTGTGACAATGTCTCTGTTGTCTGTGTATCGGAAGGTGTGTGTGTGTGTGTGTGTGTGTGTGTGTGTGTGTGTGTGTGTGTGTGTGTGTGTGTGTGTGTGTGTGTGTGTGTGTGTGTGTGTGTGTGTGTGTGTGTGTGCGCGTGTGTGTGTGTGTTCCGTTGGTTAGTAGTGTTTGCGTGCGTGCAAGCATGCCGGCGTGCGTGTATGTATTTCTTGTATGTCTATACTTGTCCCCACAAGTATAGCAGAATTTGAGAAACAGACAACTGTTTCTCACAAGAAATATCGTTGTTATAATATCATGTATATACAGTGTTGTAGTGGGACTTTTAGAAGTGGGGGGCGCCTCTTAAAGGGGAATTCCACCCATTTTCTTTTTTTTTTCTGAGAGCGTACAAATGTGAACCAAATGGACCCTAGCGGGTCCATTTGGTTCCATTTGTACGCTCTCAGAAAAAAAGGAAACTCATTAACATGGTGAAACACATCTTCATGATGTCATCAAGATGTATTTCACCATGCTAATAATTTTTTTCGGACGTCTGTGTTTCCTAGACGTCCATTTCTAGGAAACACAGAATTGGGGAGGGGGGGGACGGGGGACTTTTTTACCATGCTCACACAACATCTCAAGGTATATTAATGACATAGTAAAATATTGAAAACGAGTGGAATTCCCCTTTAAGACACGTGCATGCACACTTGCATTTGCGTGCGCCTGCGCAACACACACAGACACGCTATTAAAACAAGTATAGCATATTGAGAAAGCTTGTTTACAATGCCTAATTGTGTCCATAAAATTAAATGACAAGACAAAAAACATAGGCCTATACTTTTGGCCCAAGAATATTTTAGATGTGAGAAGTGGGGGGACGCCGTCCTCCCCGCGTCCCCCCCCCCTCCACTAGACCCCTGTAAATATCCCGTAAATATACTGTATGTCTACAGTGTGCGTTCGCTCGGTCGACAAACCGCGGCCCACGAAAACATCGAAAACACACAGTCGTATAGGGAGTCGAATGCATACACACAGCTCCTGTCCAAAGCACACAGGGAGATCAACATGCATTGACACACGCACACACACCACACAACACAATCCAAATGCACAATACAGTGTATGGAGTATATATATACAGTATATACATGGGGTTCCACATGCGCTGGGTTCAACAATACGCCACAGAAAACCCAACATGCAACCGTTGGTGTCAATCGCACAACAACGTGAGCCAGGTGCACTAACGATCCCACCACCAAGAGTTAAACAAATGCACACTTAGGTGGAGCATTATTACACAGAGGTGAGTTTCAATATGCACTGAATGTCAGACACAAACAGAAACCATGTGTGTTAGTATTATTAGTATTATCGGGTGTGTAGTGGAGTCCCAACTCTACATGTGAGTGAGGGTACGCGTGGTGGGTTCAAAAAGAGACTTGTGCTGGTGTCCAGTGGCGTTTCAAAGAAATTTGGCGCCCCAGGCAAGAGGCAAGGGGATAAAATTATTTTTAAACTATAAAGAACGTAGTATATGGGCTCCATTTTCGTCACCGCTAAACCCCTTATCCCTTAACTTCTTTGCCTTTTTAAACTATTAAAAAAGAAATATTTTTCAATAGTTTAAATGGCCAGTCAACAAGCTTACAAAGTGTCAATAGATTGGCACATTGAACTATTCCAAAAGGTTTGTCAAAATAGTAAAAAAAAAAATGATAAGGGGTTTAGGTGGTAACGAAAATGGAGCCCTATATGTGTTATAAATGTTCAATTCTAGTTATAGAGGACAAGTATAATGTATTTATCCATATGAGGCTTGTTATCATTAGCCTGGGATTCTTTTAAAGCACCCCCCACCCCCCACACCCCTCCCCTCATGGGGCCCCAGACAACTGCCTAGTTTGCCTAA